>CAUJNA010000468.1:0-65000 GCA_963377175.1 Effrenium voratum
GTCATCGTTTCTTTTTACACTCGCAACCATTCAACGTTCGAATGCCATCGGACCAGTTGCCCGGTCCGTCGCGGAAAGTTTCGCGTGGTTGCCGGACGGATCACCAGGCTCAATAGGCATATTGGAGACAGAACTGTCCTTGTTCGTGGAGACTTATTCCTTCCTGACTCGAAAAGGCCAGGTTCCCACCGCAGCCGCGCAGATCGTGTCGCGGGAAGTCCTTCGTGAAGTCAACGGAGAAAAGATACAGGCCTAGGTTTCGGCAAGGTTGGGCCGGTCTGCAAGGCACATATTGACCTGGATATCTGTGCCGTCACCTCGCGTCAGAGTGGGCCCGTCACCGACGGACGGGTTTCGACGGGCTGTTCGGCGAAAACGGGCATTCACAAGCGCGGTGCACGAGGCTGTGGGCGGCTGGGAGTGGTCATTCAGGCGGGTCCGGCCAATGTCCGCATTGAGCCCAGGGCGACCATGAGAGGCAACTGTCAAGTTGCCTCTCATGGTCCATCGCGCCGAGGTCAGTCAGACCGTCAAGCTGATGTTGAACTTGTTTCCGTCTGGGTCACGAAAATAGCCACCGTAAAAGTGCTTGCCCCGATTGCCCGGGGCTCCTTCATCGGTTGCACCGAGCTCAATCGCTAGAGCATGAACGGCATCGACTTGATCTTGATCCTTTGCTGCAAGCGCAACCATGGTACCGTTTCCGTGAAAAGCAGTCTCGCCATCGTAAGGCGTGGTCACGATTATCTTGGGTTTTTCAGGTCCAAAACTATAGGCGATCATGTTGTCTGGGCTAAAGGCGCGCGTGCCGTTTATTGCGCAAAACAGCGCATCGAAAAAGGTTGCGGAAGCAGCAAGGTCATTTGACCCAAGAGTAATATAGCTAATCATGATTTTTCTTTTTGCATGAGAAATTACTGCGCCCAAAGAGGTGGCGCACTGTAAAACCAAAGAGTGGTTTGCTTGGAGATACTCAGGCAATCATGCGTGCACCGTATCTGCCCAATGGCGGATTGGCAACGGCAGCTTCGTCCGCACAGAAGTTATCTGGCGATTGACAAAACATACCGCCCGACACGCCCCCGATGACTAGATTGGATACTTTGAAACTGATTTTGAAAACCGCGAAATTTATTCTGGTAGGGTCTTGTGTACCGAAAACGCTATCACTTTACGTGATATGGCGGACAGAGAGGGATTCGAACCCTCGATACGGTTGCCCGTATACACGCGTTCCAGGCGTGCGCCTTCAGCCACTCGGCCACCTGTCCATACGAAGCAGCACCGTAGCCCCGCTTGAGTGCCGCGCAATATACTCAGCTATAGGTCAAGTGCAAGCGCCTGAACGAGTTTTTTTGAACGGGTGCCAACCTGTGGAACATGGCTCGGATCAATCGGCTCTGACACGATCGTCAGTGGCCCAAAATCCGATTTGTTGCAGGAAAATTCACAAGAATGTGTTGTACGTCAATCTTTGTACAATAGAATTGCGCTATTACCTTAAGTCAGCGCCCGGCATTTTCCATATTTCGATGTGTCTGGCGGAAGAACAAAATATGTGCTCGACGAAAAAAATTTTTATAAGGTCAGATATCAAAATGTTCAGCGTATTGAAATTTATATTCCGTCTGACGGGACTGGCATTGCTTGCCGTCGCTATTATTGCCGGCATCTCCGACGCCAGCACGTCGATTGCCCAGTCTCAGGTTCAACTCCAGCCCCTGGGGCAACTCCTGTTCAATCTTTCCCCGATACTTTCCCGATCCTTCAGCCTGCCATTGAGCGTCACATCCATCCCGCGCTCTGGGATCCGGTGTTGCTGACACTCATGACCTGGCCGGTCTGGGCGGTATTCGCGCCGTTCGGTTTGCTGTTTCTGTGGCTCGGCGCGAGGCGCCAGCGTTACCAGACACAGTTCGCCTGAAGGAGCCGGCGGAACAGATTGGAGGCGCACCAGGGGACACTCCTGCGTGATGCCTCTTGGAATGTCGGCGCGAGTGCGCCACATTGCGGTCAATGATTGTGACAGAGCTCCTTCCCTGTCTGGTTTGCCGGGGAGGGGGCTGTTCTTATGGGAGATCCGCAATGTCCTTCATGACCATGTTGACCAAAAAGTTCTCCTTGCCCGGAAAGGAAGAGGCCCTTCCCGGGCGTACGGTGGCAATCGCGCCGTCCGAAGCGCATTTTGTGAACGGAAAGTCTCTCAACGGGCCTCATCCGGACGGAATGAAGACCGTGCTTTTGGGCATGGGATGCTTCTGGGGGGCCGAAAGGCTGTTCTGGCAACTGCCGGGAGTTCATGTAACCGCCGTCGGTTATGCGGGTGGTCATACCGCCAATCCCACATACAATGAAACCTGCTCCGGCCGGACGGGACACACGGAAGCGGTTCTTGTCGTTTACGATCCCGATGCGATCCGTTTGGAAGACCTGTTGAAGGTGTTCTGGGAAAGTCACGATCCAACGCAGGGCATGCGTCAGGGCAACGATACGGGTACGCAGTACCGCTCGGCAATCTATGTCAATTCGCCGGAAGACCTTGTTCTTGCCGAGCAGACACGCGATGCCTACCAGGTGGCCCTGAATCAGGGTGGTGTTTCCGCCTCGATCACCACTGAGATCCGGGAACTGGATACGTTCTATTTTGCTGAAGATTATCATCAGCAATATCTTGCCAGGAATCCTGCCGGATATTGCGGCATAGGGGGAACCGGCGTTGCGTGCCCCGCCGCAGGCTGACCGTTGATCTGAAAACGATTTCTGAAGTCGAGTGCGCCGCAGTCCAGTGACTGCGGCGCTTCTGTTTCGCCGCACGGCATATGTAAATTTTACGAGAGATATACTTCGTATCTGTTTCGGGGTTTTCTCGCGTTACGCTTTGATTCTTGAAAAAATTACTGATTTCAATGCTCTAACTTCGATAATTCAGCATTTATTAAAATTACCGCGCAATCGTCGGCACGAGTACAGGGGTACCGGGGGTTGATTCGATGACACGCTCCGCAAAGATCTTCGCGGGAGCCTATTTTCTGGGATGTTGTTCCCTGATGTTGCTTGCGTCGCTGGCGCCGGGCGGCAAAGGCCCCGTCGCGGTATTTGCAAAGCCCTGGGGCAAGCCGGCTATGGAAGTAATAGCAGGCGCGGAAGGCCAGATCATTTCCATACGAGATGGCACCTGGGTGGCGCTGACCGAATCCCCCGATCCGCAGTTTATCGACCGGCTCTATCGCGCAGGAGCTGGTTTTGTCGCCTCGACCGCTGTCGCTTATGCGTGTGCGCGCTGGTCAGGTGTTTCACTGGAGAAGTCTATATGAGCGATAGGTTGGCAGGACTTTCGGGCCTGGATTGCTTCCGGGAACGGTTTTCAAAGATCGTCATCTATTTCACGTGGTTCAATGTTGCTCTCGTTGCGATGACCGCGTGGTGGTTTGGAAACGTTTCCTTCGTTGTCGTCGCAGGTTCGGCGCTCGCGCTTGGTGTGGCCGCAACCTTTTCCTGGTTGAAATTCGGTGCCGGCACCGAAACGCGCCTTGCGACGTCAATGTCCCTGGCTGGCCTGGTCGCGCTGTTCGTCGCGGCACTTTCGGTGCCTGCCGGACAGAACTCGTTTCAGCTCGACGGCCACATGTATTTCTTCGCTGTGCTGGCAATTCTGGCAAGCTGGGTCGATTGGCGCGCTCTTGTTGCCTATGCCGCGGTTGTTGCCGTTCACCATCTGGCTCTAAATTTCATGATGCCCTGGGCCGTGTTCCCGAATGGCGCGGATTTCACGCGCGTTGTTTTCCACGCCGTCATTGTTGTCGCCGAGGTTGGTGCGCTCTGGTGGATGACCAACTCGCTGGCAGCAGCCTTCACCGCGTCCGACCAGGCGCGCGAAGAAGCCGAAAGGGCTCAGGCCGAGGCACTCCACTTGCAGGATGAAAACTCCAGGCACGCTGAAACGGAGCGCGCGAAACAGGCAACGATCGAACACAGGATCATGGCCTTCCAGGAAGAGGTTGCGGCCAAGCTGGATGGGGTGAGTGTCAAGGTCGAGGAAATGCGCGGGTCTGCGGAAGAGCTGGGATCTGTCGCCCAGGATACCACCGGCCGCGCGATTTCCGTGTCCGATGCGTCCGAAACAGCATCGTCCAACGTGCAGATGGTCGCTTCTGCTGCCGAAGAGCTGTCATCCTCTATCGCCGAGATCTCGCGTCAGGTCGAACAGACCACCAGTATCGTGATGCAGGCAACTGACAATGCGCAAACCAGCAACAGGAAAGTGGCTGGTCTGGCGGAGGCTGCCAATCGCATCGGTGAAGTTGTCACCCTGATCCAGGCAATTGCCGAACAGACGAACCTGCTCGCTCTGAACGCCACGATCGAGGCGGCACGCGCAGGCGAAGCAGGCAAGGGTTTTGCTGTGGTTGCCGCAGAAGTGAAGGAACTCGCCACCCAGACCTCAAAGGCGACCGAGGAGATTGGTGCCCAGATTTCGGCCATTCAGGCGGAAACCAAGGATGCGGTTGAATCCATTGGCGCCATCGCGGCCACCATGGATGAAGTCAACAGCTACACCGCCGCGATCGCGGCCGCCGTCGACGAGCAGGGTGCAGCTACACAGGAAATCTCCCGCAATGTTGCGGAAGCTGCTGACGGAACAGGACGGGTTGCGGAAAACATCGGGGGTGTCCGCGAATCGGTCGAACGCACCAGCCAGTCGGCTTCTTCCATGGCCGAGGCAACCGAAGTGCTGGATGCGGAAACCTCTGACATGCGCCGTGCGATCGACACGTTCCTGGACGACGTTGCGGCAGCATAAGACAACCCGTCACAGACAGGGACCTGTGTGTGACGTTTGTTGCAGTTACCAAAAAAAGACGTCTGCAATTGATCTGGCCGGCTATCAATCAGCCGGCCAATTTTTTATCCTGCCGAGAGAAAACTTGACCTGATGTCGCTTGGATGTCATGAGCCGCTCTTTACGAGCCACTTGAGCCATCTGAAACAGGGCACATTATGGTCGATAATTCTGCATCCATCGGAAATCGGCACGGAAGATGTCTGTAAGCGCGCTAAAGTCCGGATCGGTATTGCTTCTGGATCTCCTGAAGCAGCGCTCGGCAATGCACTTTTTCGACCCTGTCGAGATCGTCACCTGTTCGGCGCTCGAAGACGTGACGGATTGCCTGGCAAGACTGGAGGCCGTCCAGGCGGAGGGCAAGTTTGCCGCCGGGTACATGGCTTATGAACTCGGCTTTGCCTTCGAGGAGAAACTGAAGCGTCGGTTCAGGCACACCGGAGACCCGCTCCTCTGGTTTGGCGTTTATGAAAATGTTCGGGAACTGGGCCTTGATGAAGCCCGCGAGATGCTGGAAACGGCAGCCGAAGGCAAAGATGCTTTCGTGCAGCGGCCGGACTTCGATATGGACAGGTCAGGTTACGGCAAGGCGTTTGAACAGGTTCGCTCGCATCTCGCCAAGGGAGACATCTATCAGGTCAATCTGACGATGAGGGCAAGGTTCGCGCATGAGGGGACACCGGAAAGCCTGTTTCTGGATCTGATGCGGCGGCAGCCCGTCGAGTTCGCTGCGTTTGTCCGGACGGGCGACAGAACGGTTCTTTCCCTGTCGCCGGAGCTCTTTCTGGAGCGTGAAGGTACCTGCCTGCGGACCCGTCCGATGAAAGGCACTGCGCCACGTGGCCGTTTTGCGTCGGAAGACGTCAGGATTGCCAGGGAACTTGCAAGTGATCCCAAGCAGCGCTCGGAAAACACCATGATCGTCGACCTGATGCGCAACGACCTGTCGAGGATCGCCGATACGGGCACCGTCAGGGTCACGAAACTTTGTGATGTCGAGCGCTACCCGAGCCTTCACCAGATGACATCGACCGTGGAGGCCCGTGTCCCCGAAAGTGTTGGCTTTTCCAGCGTGATCAAACATCTGTTTCCGTGCGGGTCGATCACAGGTGCTCCGAAACTGAGCGCCATGCAGATCGCGCACAATCTGGAAAGCGGACCACGCGGTGTCTATACCGGATCCATCGGCTGCCTGGCGCCCGGTGGTGATTTTCGTTTGAACGTCGCAATCCGCACGCTTGTGCTGCGCGACGACGGCACCGGAGAAGCGGGAACCGGATCCGGTGTTGTCTTCGATTCCGGAGCCGCACCAGAATATGACGAGTGCATTCTCAAGCTGAAATTCATGACTGAGGATACGCCAGACTTCGAGCTGATCGAGACCATGGCCTTTGATCCCTCCGAAGGCTACCTGCTGTTCGAACGGCATTTGCAGAGACTGCACAAATCAGCGGCTTACCTCGGTTTCCGGTGTGACCTCGACGGCGTGCGCCGGGCTTTGCTCGACACGTCGTCTGAATTCACGGGACCTCGCCGCGTCCGCCTCCTTCTGAACACCGACGGCGGCGTTTCCATCACATCGACCGACCTGACACCGGTTGATCAGACGACCGTCTTCAATCTGGTTCTGGCACGGGAAAAAACACTCTCAACGGATCGCTTCCTCTATCCCAAGACGACCAACAGGGCGTTTTATGACGACACCCGGAAACGCTACCAGGCCGAAACCGGCTGCCAGGAAGTCCTGTTCAGGAACGAGCACGGTAATCTGACCGAGGGCAGCTACATGACACTCTTCCTGAAAAAAGACGGCGAACTTCTGACGCCTGCTCTCGAACATGGCGTACTGCCTGGCACGCTGCGCGCCGGCTTGCTGGAGCGCGGCCTTGCCCGGGAAGCAGATCTCACTGCCGAGGACCTGGCAACCGCCGAGGAAATCTATGTCGGCAATTCGGTAAGGGGGCTCGTCCGGGGTCGTCTTCTGTCGGCAGCGCAGTCTGAAGAGACAGACCAACCGGAAAGCGAAGCTGTCGCCGTTGCCAGGCAGGCCGGCTAACGCAAATCGCGGCAGCCGAATGCTGGTCACTCGGCTGTATCTCCAGCGTTTGCAAGAGCGCCCTGTCTTGCCCTTCTTTTCGCATCGGAACTGGGCTCCAGGTGTCCTCCACTGACCCCCGGATGCGCACACAACAGGTATCAAACAGACCAGCAAGCGGTTCAATCCACCCGCCTGGCGGCGGCGGTCTTGAACTCGCATGCAGACAGCAAGGATCCGGTGAATTGCCTCAGATTGATCCTGCTTCGACCATGTAATTGTTCGCGCTGCACATCGCCGCGTCGTCAGACGCAAGGAAGAGAACCATGCGGGCGACATAAACAGGATCGATCAGATCCGGGAGACATTGACGCGTGCGATGGGCTTCCAGTGCTTCCGGAGTTGCCCAGAGTTCTTTCTGCCGCTCGGTCATTATCCAGCCAGGAACCACGGTGTTGACGCGGATACGGCTTTCGCCGAGGTCCCGGGCCATGGTGCGTGTCAGTCCATGCACGGCGGACTTGGCGGTGGCATAGGCCGGGAAACCACCACCGGCTTCCCACCACGAATTCGACCCCATGTTAATGATCGAACCGCCTCCTCGTTCCATCATGCCCGGTGCGACGGCCTGGATCGCGAAAAACATGTGGCGAAGATTTGTGGCCTGGCGCTCGTCCCAGTACTCAGGCGTCACGTCTTTCCAATCGTGTCGGTCATCTCGTGCCGCGTTGTTGACAAGGACATGCGCTGGCCCGAGACGGTCCGTCAATTTCGTGAGCGCGGATTGCATTGCCCCAATGTCGCGAAGATCGCAGATTTCATACGTGACATTTTCTTTCGAAGCGGCAATTGCCTCGCTCGCGGTTTCATCCAGATCCAGAAATCCGACACGGGCGCCTTGCGCGGCGAATGCTTCCACAATTTCGGCGCCGATGCCCTGGGCACCGCCCGAAACCAGAACGGTCTTGTCTTTCAAACTCGGATAAATGGCAAAGTCTGGCATCGAGATATCTCATTTGTTGCGGTTCGAGAACTGCACTTGCAGCCAAGGACAGTGAAAATATTCGCACGGTAAGCTGTAGGATACCCCGGATACGTCGGCAACGATTTCGAAGTAGATATTCCGTGTCCGACCCCTCCACGACGACGAACACCGGTCTTTGTGAACCTGTCGGCACCCGCAGCAGGCACAAAGCGGTTCCTACGGCCTGCCTCGATCATCCTCGTTCCAACGAAGCGGACTTTGTTTTCACAATGCATTGATCAGCATGCATCCATGGCTCCCGAACTCGACGCACCGTTCGATTGGATATTTTGACCGTATGCCTCGTTTACTTGGCATCTGCCAGCAGTCGGTTGAAGACCGTTGGATCGGTTACACCTTCCGAGCCGATCAGTACGATGCGCGCATCTTCGTTCAACACCATTGCGTCGCGCAAATCGCGCTGCGTTGCAGCGCAGATCAAACCGCAAAGTCCGGCGACCGCGCTTTCACCAGCCTCTATGCGGTGGTTCGTTGCATTCCCGTTGGCAAGCATGCGAACCGCCGGTGCGACCACGTGTTCAGGGATCGTGACGAAGCCGCTGACCAGAGCAGACAAGACCGGCCAGGCGACCGCGGAAGGCACACCGCATGACAGGCCCGCCATAATCGTTTCTGCCTCGATGTCCACGGCAGTCATGGCCCCGGCTGCAGCGCTCGCATACAGGCAAGGTGCGAGTTCTGGTTCAACCAGGAAAATACGGGGAGCGTCCGCGCCCCAGGCGTCGTGAAAAGATTTGCTTACGGCAGCTGCCAGTCCGCCAACGCCCCCTTGAAGGAAAACATGTGTCGGCGCAGTTGGCAGGTCCCGCACGACTTCGCGCGCCATTACTCCATAACCGGCCATGACTTCCGTGGGTGTCTGGGTGTATCCCTCCCACGAAGTATCAGAAACAATGTGCCAACCGTGTTTTTCGGCATCCACCCGCGTTTGGGCGACCGCTGCATCGTAATCTCCGTCCAGGCGGATAACCTCTGCGCCCAGCATGCGAAGTGTCTGGGCACGGTATTCACTCACTTCCGCATGTATATAGATGCGGCAACGGGCACCGAAGCGGGCAGCACCCCAGGCTACCGAACGGCCATGGTTTCCATCCGTGGCTGAAATCACGGTCAGAGCGGCGGCCTGTTCCGCGAATGTTTTCTTGCGGATTTCGGCAAGGCTTACGGGCTTGCCACTGGATTTGGCAATCTCGCGCTGAAGAAGAAGCATCACCGCGTAAGCGCCACCAAGCGCCTTGAAACTTCCCAGTCCGAAGCGTGGGCCTTCGTTCTTGTAGTGTATGCTCCCCAGATCGAGCGCCCTGCTCAGCCCGTCGAGTGGAACCAGCGGGGTTTTTTCATATCCATCCCAGCATGTGATCTCATTTTCCGCCAGGTCGAATTTCTCCCGGGTAAGCGCGCTGGGCACATTGGGCTCTTTTCTGGCGCGCGCCGCAAAAAACTGAACATTGGCCTTTTCGAACTGGTCGAACATGAGAAGCGCTCCTTTTTCGATAATGGCGAAATATTCGCTCACTTTTCTCGAAATTTGCGCTATATTTTGCACCTTGTTTTGAAAAAAAAGTTCGTGTTGTGGCTGTGAAAAAAGCGAAACCATCTCTTTCTCTCGACACCTTCGACTTGGCGATTCTGAGAATTCTTCAACAGGATGCGACCGTACCGCAGCGATTGATTGGCGAAAGCGTAGGCCTGTCCGCACCTGCTGTTCAGCGCCGCATAAAGCGCATGCAAAATGACGGCGTGATCGCTTCGCAGGTCGCTGTGCTCGAACCTGGATACGTCGGACTTCCACTGACAATCGTGGCTGAAGTCGAACTGAAGACTGAATCAGGTGGGCGAATTGACGAGGTGAAGGCAGAGTTTCTTCAAGCCGAGGAAATTCAGCAATGCTATTATGTGACAGGCGAAACAGATTTCATTCTGATCCTGCTCGTCAGTGACATGGCAGAGTACGAGGCCGTTACGCAGCGACTGTTCTTTGGCAACGAAAACATCAGGAAATTCAAAACCTTTGTAGCGATGGACCGGACAAAGACATCCACGAGCGTGAACATCTGATCCGTAGACAGGCCGATCGAATTGCGAGGCAACCGGGTGTATCGATGTGAATTGCTGGATTTCCAGGACCGTGGCTCTTCGTTCGTGCCGTCGTTAAATCTTGCATTGTCGTCTGAGAACAATCCGCGAAATCGGAATGGATTTCCCGATTGTGCCGGCAAGCGGTTTTCTCAACCGCGTTGTTCACTGGTCTGCCACGGAACGACTTCCAGTTCCGGCCAGTGCGCTTTCATCCTCAGCGCCTTTTCTGCGTAGGTTTCGGGATTCAATTGTCCGTAGTTGGGCACCAGGCGCATGCCGAACAGGTTCGCCAATCCGAAGGGAGCATGAATGACAAGTTCGTCGGTACGGGTAAGGCGTGCGGCGACTGCATGTGTACGTGCCGCATAGGTCGTCAGGGCATCCATCGAACAGTCCAGTGGCCGGTAGGGCCGTCCGAAGCGTTGTTCGTACCACAGATGTACACGGGCCTGGTTTCGCACTTCGACGAGATGGGCAAGATCGGGCAGGGCCGTGTTGACCGTTCGGATAACCAGATCCTCGGCCTCGTATGACGGGTCTGTGCCGTCGAAATAGATGACATCAAAATCCTTGATGCCGTGAAGAAGCGGTCGGTCGGTCAGAACGTTCCACACCGTCTGGTAGATCCCGCCAGACACCAGCCATGCATCGGGCAGGCCAAGATCGCGGGCCGCGCGGAGGATCTGCATGACGTGCGGGACTGCGCAAAGAATTGTCGCAAGGTGTTCGCAGCGCTGCTGCTCACAGGCCCCGTATGGTTCGCCAAGGCGGGCTGTCGCGCCATCGGTTATTGGAGTGCTTGTCATGAAATCAACCTGCTGGACTGGACGAAAACACTAGCCGATTCTGAGGTTTGAGACATCCGTAGCTTTGACGAGGTTTCAAAAGGCGGTTGAAAATGGCGGTCCAGCTGTACATCGTCATCTTGCTTGACACACCGGCACCGGGTGCCAATTTGAATGTGGGGTCATCAGTTTTGGAAGTTTCGAATGAGCAGAACTTACGCGCTTGCGATGCAATCTATCTCAAAATGGCTGCCATTGACGCTCGGGTCGATGGCCTTGATGGCAGCTTCCGTACAACCGTCCGACGCCCAGTCCCGGCGGCCGGATTCGCGTGCCATGACGTGCTCGCAAGTTCAGTCGATGATTGAAAGGAATGGTGCCGTTGTCCTGAGCACCGGTCAGTACACGTTCGACAGATACGTCTATACCCGGAATTCTTGTCAGCACGGGGAAGTGACGCGCAACAAATGGGTGCCGACCAAGGACGTTCGGCAGTGCCGGGTGCGGGTCTGTATCGATCCGATGATCTTGAAGTTCAACGATTGATCGCATGCCGGTGACCCCGGATTTTCGAGCCTTGACAGCAAGCTGGAGGGACAAGAATGTCGCGTCTACAAAACACGTCACGAGAGCCGGGGCGGGTAGCCGTTTTGGCCGTCGGCGTCATGATGTTGCTGGTGTCGGGCCCTCCGGCCGCTCAGGCTCAATCGGCTCGGCCGGACACCAGGCAGATGACTTGCGCGCAGGCCCAGTCACTCGTCAAGCAACGTGGCAGCGTCGTCATGACGACGGGTCCGTCAACCTTCGACAAATTTATTGCAAATGTCAGCTATTGCCTGCCTGAAGCGAATATGATGCGCCCGAAATTCGCACCGACGAAGGACAACCCCAAATGTCCTGTCGGCAACAAGTGCTTCAGAAGCCGGAACGTCCGCTGACCGGTCTGTCGCCGGAAGGGAACGACCCGTCCGTGTAGTCGTGGGTGCTGCGCTGCATACCGTGTACTCGATGCAACGCAGCCGACCGCGATGAGGATCAGGTTATCCTCTGAGTGTTCCGCCGGTTGCCTTTTCGACATTGGCGATGATCTTCTTGGCAACAGCTTCGATTTCTTCATCCGTCAGCGTCTTTTGACGCGGTTGCAGGAGAACATCGATTGCGACCGATTTCTGATCGTCCGGCACGCCCTGGCCCACGTAGATGTCGAACAGCGTCACGTCGGCAATCAGGGTCTTCTCCGCGCCGCGAGCCGCCTTTAGCAGGACCTCGGCCTTGACGTCCTTGCCGACCAGGAAAGCAAAATCGCGGCGGACCGGCATCAGGTGGCTGGCATTCAGCGCGCCTTTTGACCGTCCACCCTTGGTCTTGGGCTGCGGCAGCGCATCCAGATAGATCTCGAACGCGACCAGCGGCCCTTCCAGGTCGAGGTCAGCAAGCGTCTTTGGATGGATTTCACCGAAGACGGCAAGTGCGTTTTTCGGACCGAGCTTCAGACAGCCGGAACGACCGGGATGAAAGGTACCTGGAGCATCCGTATGGACCTGCAGTTTTTCAACCGGGGCACCGATCGCGGCAAGTGCGGCCTCCGCATCCGCCTTGGCGTCGTAGACATCGACGCCTGTGGAAGACCCGGACCAGTGACGGCTGGCACCCTGCAATTTCGCTGTGCCGCGACGAACGCCCGCGGCGACCATCTTCTGGCCCTCGGGTGTATCGTCCTGAAATACCTGGCCGACTTCAAACAGCGCAACATCACCAAAGCCACGGTCAGCATTGCGCTGGGCGGCGGAAAGCAGGCCCGGCAGCAGGCTCGGGCGCATGTCCGACATCTCAGGCGAAATCGGATTTGCAAGCTCCAGTGCGGCGCTACCGCCACCGAAGAGTTCCGCCTGCGGTTTGGAGATGAAGGACCAGGTGACGGCTTCGTTGAATCCGCGTGTGGCAAGTGCACGCCTGGTCCTGTTGCGACGGATCTGTCCGGTTGTGAGGACCTTCTGGCCGACGGTCCCCGTTCGCGGAAGAGGAGTAAGCGGCACGCGATCAAGCCCGAGGATGCGCACGACTTCTTCCACCAGGTCGGCCTTGCCCTCGATGTCCGGGCGCCAGCTCGGAGCTGCGACCTTGACCGTGTCGCCGGAACCCGAGATCCAGAATCCGAGAGATTTCAGGGTCAGGTTGGCCTCTGCTTGTGAAACTTCGACACCGGAAAGCCGGCGGATCTCCGAATAGGGGAAATCGATGATATTGCTGCTGTCGGGAACGCGGCCGGCCTGCGTTGTTTCCGACGGTTCACCACCACAAAGATCCAGCACCAGTCGCGTTGCATATTCGAGACCCGGCATCATGTAATCCGGGTCGACACCGCGTTCGAACCGGTAGCGGGCATCTGTGTTGACGCCAAGCTTGCGGCCCGTTGCGGCAATGTCATCCTCCTCCCAGAGCGCGGATTCGATCAGCACGTTGACAGTATCCTCGGTGCACCCGGACGGTTCGCCGCCCAGGATGCCGCCGAGGCTTTCAATGCCGTTGTCATCGGCGATCACACAGACAGTGTCGTCAAGCTCATAGGATTTGCCGTTCAGGCCGTCGATGCCCTCGCCGGCCCTGCCACGGCGGACCACCAGATTGCCGTGCACCTTGTCCGCGTCGAAGACGTGGAGCGGACGGCCCTGGTCGAACGTGAGGTAATTGGTGATGTCGACAAGGATGTTGATCGGTCGGAGCCCGATTGCGGTCAGGCGGTCCTGCAGCCACTTCGGCGACGGACCGTTCTTGATGCCCTTGACCATTCGCAGGCCGAACGCCTTGCACATCGGCCTGGTGTCGCCGAAGTCGAGAGAGACGCTGACCGGGCAGGGATAGTTGCCGCGGATCTGCTCATGCGAGCGTTCCTTCAGCTTGCCGAGGCCGGCAGCCGCAAGATCCCGGGCAATGCCGTACACACCGGTACAATCCGGTCGGTTTGGCGTCAGGCCGATCTCGATCACGGGTTCGTCGAGCCCCGCCCATTTGGCGAAGTTGACGCCAACAGGTGCATCTTCGGGCAGATCGATGATGCCGTCATGCTCGTCGGAAAGCTCCAGTTCGCGCTCCGAGCACATCATGCCGAAACTTTCCACGTCGCGGATCTTGCCGACAGACAAGGTAATGTCGAGACCGGGTATGTGATCGCCCGGTTTGCCGAGCACACCGACCAGACCGGCGCGCGCGTTCGGCGCGCCACAGACGATCTGGACCGGTTCGCCTTGCCCGGTATCGACCTTGAGCACGCGCAGCCGATCGGCATTCGGATGCTGTTCGGCTTCAAGGACCTTCGCGATCTTGAACGGCTTCAGCCGGTCGGCACGGTTGGTGACTTCTTCGACTTCCAGCCCGATCATCGTGAGACGTTCCACGATCTCTTCCAGGCTGGCGTCGGTATCAAGGTGTTCCTTGAGCCAGGAAAGGGTGAATTTCATCTGCCTTACTCTTTATCGCTTGGGCGGCGCTATCAGGCCGCGAATTCTTCAAGATCGCTGCGTCAGTTACCGAAGCGGCCAACTTCTGGCAGAACAGTCGCATCGCCGTAGTTCTCGGCGAAACGGCGTCCGATCGCACCAAATTCACCGGTCCACTGGCCCACCATGTCCGGCGTGATCTGCTGGTTTGTCGCAATCGCCTGGGCGGCTTCCGCCTCGATGCGGTCGCGCAGGATGCCAAGCTCTACCTGGGCGGCATATTCCGCCCGGTATTTTCCGAGCCAGCCCATCGCAACGATGATGACCATGACCAGCAAGGCGGCCGTACTTGTCAGGCCCGCCCATTTGGCAGTGCCGCTGATGCGCTTGTCGCTGGCGATCAGCACGATCGAAGCAATTGTCAGGAACGCCACGATGTAGATGGCCTGCAGGAAGCTCTGGTACTTTTCGGCGGAGCTTGCCTCATGATTGGCACGCAGCGTGGTGATCCGGTCACGCAGATAGAGCAGGGCGTCGGCCTCCGTCCCGAGCTTGTCGCGAAAGTATGTATCGCAAAAGCGCAGGCGTCCGCGCGCCTCGATCTTCTCGGCGCAAGCTTCCATGAAGGAGGTCGGAGTCGGCACGCGCTCGTCCTTGTCCGCAGTCTGGGCTGCGGCCGGAAGGATTGCTGCAAGGGTCAGCGCAATGACGAGATATATGCGGGTCAGCAGTGACATGAAGTGTTGCCCCCAGGGTCCGGGTGATTAGTTGGACAGGCCGCCAAACAGCGTCGGCAGGTCGAGAGGGCGGAAGCCATAGTGCTGGATCCAGCGGACATCTGCGTCGAAGAAGGCTCTCAGGTCCGGCATGCCGTATTTCAGCATTGCGATCCGGTCGATCCCCATGCCCCAGGCAAATCCCTGATAAACATCCGGATCAAGTCCGCAATTGCGGATAACGTTCGGATGAACCATGCCGCAGCCGAGGATTTCCAGCCAGTCGTCGCCCTGGCCGATCCTGACTTCGCCGCCGGACCGGTCGCACTGGATATCGACTTCCATGGACGGTTCGGTGAACGGGAAGAAACTCGGACGAAAGCGCATCTTGATGTCGTCAACTTCGAAGAAGGATTTGCAGAACTCCTGCAGAACCCATTTCAGATGGCCGAAATGGCTTTCCTTGTCGATCACGAGCCCTTCCACCTGGTGAAACATCGGCGTGTGCGTCTGGTCGCTGTCGCAGCGATATGTCCGCCCCGGGATGATCACGCGGATCGGCGGTTCCTGGGTCCGCATGGTGCGGATCTGAACCGGGGAAGTATGCGTGCGCAGCAGCAGGCGTTCACCGTCTGCCTTCTCGTTGAAGAAAAACGTGTCGTGCATCTCGCGTGCCGGATGGCCTTCGGGAAAATTCAGCGCCGTGAAATTCAGCTCATCGGTTTCGATGTCGGGGCCTTCGGCAATGGAAAATCCCATATCCGCAAAAATGGCTGTGAGTTCGTCGATCACCTGGCTGACCGGATGGATACGGCCGGTCTCCGCCGGTGAAGGACGCAAGGGCAGCGTGACGTCGACTGTTTCGCTGGCAAGGCGCTGTTCCAATGCAGCTTCTGCCAGGATGTCCTTGCGAGCGCTGATGGCGTCAGTGATCTTGGCTTTCAGGCCGTTCAGCGCCGGACCCATCTCTTGTCGTTCTTCCGGGGTCATCTTGCCGAGTGTTTTCATTTGCTCGGAAATACGGCCCTTCTTGCCAAGAGCGTGGACCCGGACGTCTTCCAGTGCGGTTTCGGTCTCCGCGCCGTCAATGGCCGTAAGAAGATCGGATTCTAGGTTATCGAGATTGGACATGCATGCTCGGTTGTCGGTTCGCGCACAAAGCGCGGAAATGAAAGTCGGGGTCTTTTAGCGAATAATTGCGCACAATGCCACGGCCTCAAGCGCATTATTGCGTGAGCCCCCGGTGATTGGAAAAGCGCCGGAATAAAAGCGCATTAGCGCATAAATCGCCCACAGGCCGGACCCTGCCGTTGAGGAAAGCGCACGGCGCGTGTGTGCAACGCGTAGGCGCGTTTGCGATCATGGCAGCGATGTGCATCTTGGCTGGTCATGCGCGTCAATTTAGCGAAAGGCGTGGCAATGGCAAGGGAAAAGGCAGTTTGCCTCGGCCACTTCATCCCGTGGAACGCATGTGTGTGCATTTCGTGCGATGGGTCATTCAACCTGGTGCTCTTCGCCCATGCTTCAGGACGGACATCATGTCCTTCTCAAGGTGAAGTTCTGCAAGTGAAACGGCCAGCCTGCCTGTCGGAAGTCATCTTCGCTTTGATATCAACGGCAGCCTCTAGGCGTTCACCTCATCCGCACCTTTGGGCCGTCCGATGGAGGCCTGCAGTTCTTTCTTCAGCCAATCGCTGAAAGCCTGCTTCGCTTTCGTTCGCGGCGCATTTCTGCCGCTGATCAGCCAGTAACCGATTCCGGTCGCAGGCCTTTGCGGAAACGGAGCGATGACCTGTCCTGACTTGACCGCGTAAACTGCAAGCGTTTCCCATGCCAGAAAGACACCGTGGCCGGCGATTGCCGCGTCCAGGCACAACGAACCGTCGGAGAAGGTTGGGCCATCCCGCAGGATCGTTTCGTCAAGGCCAAAGAGATCCAGCCAGGTTTTCCAGGTGAACATCTGCCCAGGGTCGTGGATGATAGGCAGTTTTCCTATGTCCGCCGGTTCACGGATGTTCCGTGCGAGCGCGGGACTGCACACGGGAAAGACCCTTTGATTGAGAAGTTTCTCCGCATTCAGTCCGCGATAGGGACCGTGTCCGACCCGGATGCACAGATCGACGTCGCTTGTGTCGGGATCGACAAGTTCGACTGTGGCCTCGACCCGTACCCTGACGCCGGGATATGCCTTGTTGAATTCCTTCAAATGCCAGACGAGCCATTTTCCGGCAAAGACGGGCGCAACCGAGATGGTCAATGCGTCTTCCCGTCCTCTTTCAGTGGTTGCGACGGCGATGGAAAGAGACGACATGGCAGACGTCAGATGCGGTTGCATGGCCAGCATGTGGGCGGTCGGCAGCAACAGCCGGTTCTGGCGTTCAAACAACTGGACGCCCAGCTGGCCTTCGGTTTTCTGGACTTGCTGGCTCACCGCCCCGACTGTCACGCCGAGCTCTTCGGCCGCCGATTTGATCGAGCCCAGCCTTGCGACCGCTTCGACGGCGCGCAATCCGGTAATGTGGATTCGGTTGAGGTTTTTCATTATAGATATTCTAAATCGAAATTCAGAAGAAGTCGATTTTTTAAAGCGGAAAAGGGATCTATATAGTCAGCATAGCTAAATTCAAAGAAGGAATTTGGCCATGAAGAAAAGAACAATAATAAGGAGACTGAATATCATGTTGAAACTGTTTATGCGCCGTCAGGCAAGAGCGACATCACCGTCCTGGTACGACCGGACCGATCCGCTGTCCCATCCGGCTATCCAGCGCATGAGCCCGCGTGAACTCGCGGATCTGCCGCTCACCCGGCGCTGACTGCTGACCGGCAGAAACGCCGGTCACACAAAACACCCGATCGGCCCGGCACTTGCGGCCGGTTGGAAAAAATCGCAATCAGAAAACGGCGCCTGGACCAGATCCGGCGCCGTTTCTGGTTTCAGGAGCCCTGCCGCAAAGAGTTGCGGGCTCTTTTTGTATTGATCTTTGTCCTTGACCTGGAGCCACTCCAGACCCGTAGATTTGCCTCAAGTCAAAGAGGTGAAGCCAATGCGGATTTCCGAAGCAGCGACGATATCGGGCCTGAGCGCCGACACGATCAGGTACTACGAGAAATCGGGTCTTGTGCCGGCAATAAAGCGCGGCCCGGATCGATTGCGCCGGTTTTCGCCGGAAAACATAGAATGGCTCACCCTGCTGTACTGGCTGCGCAAGACCGGGATGCCGATGAAGGAAATGCGGCGCTTTGCGGAACTCTACCGCCAGGGTGCGTCCAGCATCCAGGAACGCAAGGCCTTGCTGCTCCGGCACGAAGTGCGGCTTCGGGAACGTCGCGCTGACCTGGATCAATGTTCAAAGGTACTTGCCTACAAGATTGAAACATACAAGAAAATCGAAGGAGATCTGTCATGAAGATCATTCTCGTTGGTGCATCCGGCGACGTCGGCAAGACGGCCTTTGAGGAACTCTCCAGCCGTCACGAAATCATCACGGCCGGCCGGTCCTCCGGAGACATTACGGTGGATCTCGCATCGCCTGAGAGCGTCGAGGCAATGTATTTGCAGACAGGCCCGGTCGACGCGGTCATATCGGCAGCCGGAGAAGTTGAATTCGGTCGCCTTAGCGACATGACCGCCGACACGTTTCGCTATGGCCTTGAAAACAAGGTCCTGACGCAGATCGGTCTTGTGCTTGCCGGACTGAACGCTGTGAATGATGGCGGATCCTTCACCCTGACCAGTGGCATTCTGGACCGGGATCCGGTCCTGATGGGGGCAGGGGCCGCAACGGCGAACGGCGCCCTGGCCGGTTTTGTGAAGGCTGCGGCAATCGACCTGCCGAAAAACCTGCGCCTCAACGTCGTCAGTCCCGGCTTGCTTGAAGTTTCCTCTGACCAGTACGGAGCCTGGTTTCCAGGGCACGAATTGGTATCTTCCAGACGCGTTGGCCTGGCGTATGCAAAATGTGTCGAAGGCGCCATAACCGGCCAGGTCGTTGCCGTGGACTGAAAAGATTGACTGGACAGAAGGCGGCTCACCTAGCCATCACAACTCGACCGCCGAAGATTGTTTGCGCGATGCGCAGTCGGATTCAGGATGAACTCAGTGCACAAGAAGAAGGAGTTCTTTGTGGCGATGAATGTCTTGGACCGCAGCAGGCAATGATTGTCATGCCCGTGGGCAAATCCGGAACAGCTCCTCAGTTGAGATTCAACGCACGCCTGACCCTTGAGTATTTTTTCCTGAAGCGCGTTGCCGTTTTCGCAAGGAAAAGATCGGTTTTGACCGAGGCGCGCCGTTTGCGTTGAAGTGCCTGGGAAAGAAAGCTTCCCTTCGACATTATTTTTCTTTTGTCCTGAAGGCATCGCTCCAGCGAGGTCACTGCATTTTCAAAGCACATCTTTCGAACGACATCGCGCTGCAGGTTCAACAGGCGCTCGTACTCAAGAGGATTGTCGTCCAGGTACCGGACTTTCTCTGTCAATTCTTCGAGATTTTCAACCGAGCAGCCTTCGGGAATCAACTCCTCATGGATCAGTGTGTCGCGAGGGAGGAGCACGAGAGTTCCGCAGGAAACAGCTTCAATGACCGAGTTGCCCCGGATCAGTCGTCCTCCCAGTTTGACGAAGTATTTTGCATCGTAAAGTTCCTGCAGATTTTCTTTGATGTTCTGCTTGTGGATGCGAACCCGATAACCGTCGTCAACGAGGGGTTTGAGCTCATCGGGAGGAGATTGGACCGGCCGCTCCGAGGACATGTTGATCTCTGCATATACGCCGTCCTGCAAAGATCCTCGTCCCAACTCCTGCCTCAGGAGGTTTTCAAGACAATGCGGACCAACAAATGTGTAGGGGAAGTCGACCGCACCGCCGATTTTCGACGTGATGTTGTTTGAGATCAGCTGGTTCAGGCAAACGTCGTAGCCGAATTCCGCCCATTTCGAGGCCAGGTTCGCTTCGCCGATCATGTAGCAGAACAAGACTTGCGGATGCTGGCGAATGACGTCTTTCGGAATTGAAACATTGATCGAAATGACAACGTCGAAATCCGACCAGTCGATTGAGCGGCAAGGCACAGAGAAATGACCGTTTGGGTACGGACTGCCGGGTCTTTTGAACTCTTCACCTGGAAGATGCTCGATCGTCTTGGTCTTCAGGAGTTTCACGTCATCTGCGATTTTCGGAATAACGCTTCGATAGATCTGACACTCCGGAGCCGGATCCTCATCCACAATGTAAAAGGAAGTGTCGAGTTCGGTGAACAGCCCGACCGGCCCGACCCTCATCATTGAGGAAAAGAGCAGCGCATGCGCGTCTTTTGTCCCTGCCGGACAGACATATAGGTCCTGGTAAACATCCTGTTTGACAAAAGCAATTTTCATACGAATCTCATCAGAACGTAAGACGGTGAAGCAGTCGCAAGTCGCTTAAAATACTTGATTGTGAATAACAAGCGTCCTCATGCAGCAGAGTTGAGCAGCCGAGCCTCCCAGTAGGTTCCGGAACAGGTTTTCGATACCAGGAGAACTATACAGGACATCACACAGTGTACATGTCTTTTGCGAGTGACCGGTTATTATCACCGGTCAGCAGAACACGTGCGCACGAACCTCGCAAACTGCCTATGCCGCGAATGCCGCAAGTGCGGTTTCTGCCTGTTTGAAATCGATTGGACAATCTCCGGGTCTTGCGCAGGGCTTCGTGACAGCCGGTTCCTTACTCATCCATCTTCAGGGCCTGGATGAAGGCTTCCTGAGGGATCTCGACCTTGCCGAACTGGCGCATCTTCTTCTTGCCCGCCTTCTGCTTTTCCAGAAGCTTTCGTTTTCGGGTCGCGTCGCCGCCGTAGCATTTCGCGGTTACGTCCTTGCGCAGGGCCGAAATGGTTTCGCGGGCGATCACGCGTCCACCAAGGGCGGCCTGGATCGGAATCTTGAACCTGTGCCGCGGGATCAGGTCCTTCAGCTTCTCGCACATGGCCCGGCCACGGCGCTCCGCCTGGCTGCGGTGGACGAGGACGGACAGCGCATCCACCGGCTCATCATTGACCAGGATCGACATCTTGACGAGGTCGCCCGCCCGGTAGTCGGAAATCTGGTAATCGAATGAGGCGTAACCTTTGGAAACTGATTTCAGCCGGTCATAGAAATCAAAGACGACTTCATTGAGCGGCAGGTCGTAGGAGACCATGGCGCGTGAACCGACATAGGAAAGATCCACCTGGATACCACGCCGTTCCTGACAGAGCTTCAGGATGGCACCGAGATAGTCGTCGGGCGTCATGATCGTTGCCCGGATCCACGGTTCGCGGATTTCTGTAATCTTGACGACATCCGGCATGTCCGCCGGGTTGTGCAATTCGAAATCCGAGCCGTCTGTCAGCGTCATCTGGTAGACAACAGACGGCGCGGTCGCGATCAGGTCCAGATTGAATTCACGCGACAGTCGCTCCTGGATGATTTCCAGGTGCAGCAAGCCGAGGAACCCGCACCGGAAGCCAAATCCGAGCGCTGCGGAAGTTTCCATTTCGAAGGAAAAGCTCGCATCATTGAGCCGAAGCTTGCCCATCGCGGCGCGCAGGTCTTCAAAGTCGTTGGCATCGACCGGAAAGAGACCGCAGAATACGACCGGTTGGGCCGGCTTGAAACCCGGCAGGGGTTCTGCGCACGGCTTCTTGTCCAGCGTGATCGTATCGCCAACCCGTGTGTCGGCCACTTCCTTGATGGATCCGGTGATCACACCGATTTCGCCGGAACGAAGCTCATCCACCTGAATGAATTTCGGCGTCATGGCACCGACGCGGTCGACGTCGTAGGAGGCGCCCGTTCCCATCATCTTGATTTTCTGACCCTTCTTCAGCGAGCCGTTGATGACGCGTACCAGGACCATCACACCGAGATAGGTGTCGTACCAGCTATCGACCAGCATCGCTTTCAGGGTTTCGTCCGGATCACCGTTGGGCGCCGGCAGCTTGTGGACGATCGCTTCCAGCACATCTTCGACACCGAGTCCGGTCTTCGCGGAGATCATGCAGGCATCGGAGGCGTCGATCCCGATGACGTCTTCGATCTGTTCCTTGATGCGCTCCGGTTCGGCAGCCGGCAGATCGATCTTGTTCAAGACCGTGACGATCTCGTGGTCGTTGTCGATCGCCTGATAGACGTTTGCGAGCGTCTGCGCTTCCACACCCTGCGAGGCGTCGACCACAAGCAGAGAGCCTTCGCAGGCGGCCAGCGAACGTGAAACCTCATAGGCAAAGTCCACGTGGCCGGGGGTGTCGATCAGGTTCAGCGTATACTGCTGGCCGTCCTTTGCAGTGTAGATCAGCCGGACAGTCTGAGCCTTGATCGTGATACCGCGTTCGCGCTCGATATCCATGGAATCGAGAACCTGTTCGGTCATTTCGCGGTCGGTCATCGTTCCTGTCATCTGGATCAGACGGTCGGCGAGCGTCGACTTGCCATGATCGATATGGGCCACGATGGAAAAATTTCGGATGTTGGAAAGCGTCTTCGTCGTCATGGCCGCCCCTTTACCACCGCAATTTGCTTTCGACCAGAAAAATGCGCGCGTGGTAGCCGGAAATCCGTTGCTTTTTTGCGGAACAAACGATGGTCAGGTGCTGCAGCTGTTCGGCGGTGCCGGTTCCCTACCGGCAAATGACGTATATCAGGCATGATATTTATCATGACAATTCAAATTCGCCGTGAGATCGGGCGTCACCCGCGGAATTCGAACTGCCCGCAAATGAGATGAACCATGCATATTCGAAACGCTGAAGCCAAAGATATCCCCGCCATCCTGGCGCTCTACAATCATGCGGTGCGAGAGACGACGGCTGCCTGGACAGGCTGCGAGGAGACGCTGGAGGACCGGGTGATCTGGTTTGAAGCCAGAAAAAGCCAGGGCTTCCCGGTGATTGTAGCGGTGGACACACAGGAAAGAGTGGCCGGGTTTGCCAGCTACGGGCCATTCCGTTCGAAGGAGGGCTACCGGTTCACCGTTGAACATACGGTTTATGTCGATCCATCAAGGCACAGGCAGGGGATTGGCAGAAATCTGATGTTTCGTATTCTGGAGATCGCTGAAGCCGACGGGATTCACGTTCTTGTCGGGGGCGTCGACGGCGACAACCTCGCTTCTATCCGTCTCCACGAGGCGCTTGGCATTGAAGTCACTGGAAGATTGCCGCAAACGGGCACGAAATTTGGCCGCTGGCTGGATCTGGTGTTTCTGACGAAGGTATTGAGCGAGACGAGAGCGCCTGAAGGCCGGTAGGCGTTCTGTGCCGATATGCGTTTTGAACGTCATGCCTGACAAGTTCGCGACTGCGACAGCGATTGAAAATTTGGCAAAACGGCGATCCGGGGCATGGTCCATGACACTGGAACGGAGAACAATCCTACTGCGCCGTCAGCACAGTCTGGCAGGCTTTGGGCAGGGCTGCGAGTGCCATTGGTCGTTTTTTGACGATTTTCGGTTTTTCACCCGGCTTGGGCGGGTTCTTCGGCACCCATGGTTCGTCGGACAGCCAGTAGGTCAGATGTGAACCGCATCCGTCTCCCGGAGGCGGAGGGTTCTGGTTCTTGCAGCCGCCGCTTCCTTTCGGACAGGCAAGGCGGACATGGAAATGATAGTGGTGCCCCCACCACGGGCGCACCTTGCGCAGCCAGGCACGGTCACGGCTCTTTTCGAATTCGCAAAGGGCCTTCTTGATCGTCGGATTAACGAAGATCCGGGCGACACGCTTGTCGGAGGCCGCACGGCGGATCAGGCGCGCATGGGTATCTGTCCACTTTCTCGGATCAACCCGGCGATCGGCGCCTTTGATATCGAGAGGGCCCTTGAGCATCGAAATCGCGGAGATTTCCTCGCGCTCTTCAACCGTAAGCCTCCGGTTCGGCATTTCCGTCAGCCAGATATCGGCATCAAGGCCGATCTGATGACTGGCGTGGCCAGAGAGCATGGGTCCGCCGCGGGGTTGGGCGAGATCTCCGACCAGAAGACCGTTCCAGCCGACTTTCGGTGCATCGGTCGCAAGATCCTTGAGATAGTCGATCAGTTCCGGGTGTCCCCAGTTTCTGGTCCGCGAAAGTCGCATTGCCTGCCAGCTCGCCCCGTCAGGTGGAAGCGAAGCACCACCGGCAAGACAGCCTTTGGCGTAGGAGCCAATTGCACGCGCTTTCAGGGGAGCCGGGCCGTTCGCGGCTCCGAAATAGTCCTTTGCCGGCAATTGCGAGCGAAGCACCAGCTTGGGTTTCGTTGCGACGTAGCCCTCCGGAACTTCCCGTTTTTTCGCAGGAACAGGGACACCGGCAACAACTGTGAGGCTCGGCTGATAGTCTTCAGAAGCGGTTCCGCCCGGTTTGGCCGCCGGGACAGGTGTGACCGCGGCAAGAGAGGAGCTTGCTGCGACAACCGCAATCAACGCCACCAGGCCGGCAAAATGTCTCTTCCGGAAAGTCCGCTCAGATCGTCCACGCTCGGTCACGGGTCAGCCTCGTGCATCTGTGTCGGCAGGTTGCCGCAATCCTGCCTGTCGGCAATGCGGCAACCTGATCTTCAGGCAGCATGCACCAAATCGGGATGCTGCGCATCCGTTTCCGATGTTTCCATGTGGGCTTTCAACAGATCGGCCAACTCGTCGAGCAGAACCGTGTGGTCGCGGATCACCCGATCGGCTGCTCCGTTCAACGCGATGATGTTGCCGGGGCGTGCGTTGTCCATGTCTTCGGCTTCCGCGTCGAGAACAGCGTTCAGACGGTGATATGTCACGTTGGGCAATTCGTCGAAAAGGTGCTGTGCCTGGTAGGCGGACGTTTGAGACTGTCCGTCCGCAAAAATGGACAGGATGGGTACACCCTTGGACGGCTGCATCCATCCGAGCGCGCCCCATCCAATCGCTTCCTTGTAGGGGAACGGTCGTTTTTCAGCCTTGCCGGTTCCAAGTGACAGTATGACCAACTCGTCCTGGTCCCAGCCGATCTTGCGGGCTTCCAGATAGGCCGCGATTGCCGGATCGTTCATGAAGACACCGCCGTCGACAAGAGCCTCATCGCTCTTCAGGGTGAGGTTCTCGACACGGGCAGGGTCGAAATAGGAAGGTGCAGCCGTGGTCGCGCGCACGGCCTGCCAGAAATAGTAGTCATTCGGCCGGCTGCCGTTTTCCTCAAGTCCGTTGGTCATGAACACGGCCTTGCGCTGTTCAATGTCATACGCGGTGAGGACCAGTTTTGTCAGCGCGCTGGCCATGGAGGTCCAGCCGAACCTTTCTTTCAGGAGCTTTTCCAAAGGCCGCGCGTCATAGGTCTCGTCGAACAGGCCGAGCGGATTGCTCACCGCGCGTGCCAGCCGTGCCGTGATGGAATTCTTGAAGATGTCCCGCGCCTCGCGCTCGTAGAAATTTCTGAGCTCGGCAATGGTGGCAGCGGCTTCTCCGGCTGTCCCGCCGGGTCGCGGTGCGCTCAGTCCAGCGGTGATCAGTCCGCCGGTCGAAGTTCCGGCCATCAGGTCGAAAATCTGATGCATTGGCTTGTTGACGCCTCGCTGGCCAAGGCGGCTTTCAAGCGTTTCGAGAATGCGCAATGGAATAAGTCCGCGGACACCGCCGCCGTCAATAGATAGAATAAAACGTCTTTTCTGGGTCATGGTTGGTCCCCGGGGTGGTCAATCTGGAAGGGGCAGCGTCTGTTCGCAGGTCCGCCTCACACGCTTATGTTATCTGTCCTTAAATGTTTGCGACCAATTACGACACTGCAATGGCAATTTGAAAAAGATAGGACTTAATCGGAAAATTTGGAGAGCAATCGGTTAATCGAATTGCTGGAATTCTGCAGATTTTCAGCTCCCGTGGCAATTGCAACCCACAATACGCGTTTGCCGCCCTTTATCCGGAGGTTGATTTCGGCATAGGATCTGTCCGGATTTTTTACCACTCCGACAGGATGTTTCATGAATATCGAACTACTTCGCCGTCTGTGCGAAACACCGGGCGTCCCGGGGCACGAGCACCGGGTACGCGAACTCATTCAAGACGAGATCAAGGGGCTTTTCGACGAAGTGACCGTGGATCCGATGGGATCACTTCTGTGCCGGCGGAACAGTCGCAAGAGTTCCAGGAAGGGTGACCCGAAGAAGGTGATGCTCCTGTGTCACATGGACGAGATCGGCTTCCTGGTCTCGCATGTCACCGACAAGGGGTTTCTTCACGTTCAGCCGGTCGGCGGTTTCGATGCGCGCAACTTGTTCTCACGCCGGGTTCTCGTTTCCACCGACGACGGTGAATTCAAGGGCGTCATGAACCCGGGCGGCAAACCCATCCACATCTCTTCGCCCGAGGAACGAAAAAAGGTTCCCGAGCCAAAGGACTTCGTGGTCGATATCGGGCTTGGCGACAAGGCCAGGGACGTCGTCAAGGTCGGTGACATGGTGACGATGGACGAGCCCCTGATCGAGATCGGAGACAAGATCGTTTCTAAGGCACTCGACAACCGTATCGCTTGCTGGCTCGGCGTGGAGGCCGTCAAGGGGCTTGGCAAGTCAAAGCACGAATGCGAGATCCACGTTGCCTTTACGTGTCAGGAGGAGGTTGGCCTGCGCGGTGCGCGAACCGCTTCCTTTGCCATCAAGCCGGATATCGGCCTGGGTGTCGACACGACCCTTGCCTGTGACACGCCTGGTGTTCCCGAACAGGACCGCACGACAGTCCAGGGCAATGGCTTCGGTCTGCATGTCAAGGACAGCAGCTTCATCGCCGACCGTGATCTTGTAAAGGAATTCGAGGCGCTTGCGGAAAAGGAAAAGATCCCGTTCCAGCGCACGATGCTGGCGGCGGGTGGCCAGGACGGGGCAGCGGCACAGCAGGCTGCCGCAGGTGCCAAGGCCGTCGGCATCGTCGTCGGTACGCGCTACATCCACACGGTGACGGAAATGATCCACAAGTCGGATCTTCAGGCGGCCCTGGACGTGCTGGTGGCGTATCTGAAGAAGGCTTGAGGACTTTCTGATGGGCAAGGAGGCATAAGCGTCCTTGCTCCAGTCCATTGGTCGCCATCCCGCTCAGGCACATCGTGAACCGGGACCAGGGTGCGTTCACCCCTTGGAAGTTGGGGATTGTCTCGGGCTCTGACACATGCCGACCCCGGATATTTGCCACACGGCGTCCGGGGCGACGATGCCAGGATTTGGTGTCGAAGTCTTGCGGATGATTTGGTTACGCCAACAGACCGGCGAGGTTCGAAACCTGTTCGCCCGTTCCGGCATAGAGTTCGCTGACAGACGCGCTCTGGTAGCTGAAGGAGCCGTTGTCGAATTCGCCTTCGATGCTGGACGCGCTTGCTGAACGAACCGAGAGCCCGGTTTCGCTGTTGTAGGAAACCCGCTCAAAAGAAACGAATTGCGCTGACACGGTTTCGCCGCCGATCTCCGCTTCGATAGTGGTGGTGGAAATGGAGGCGCTTTCATAGGCAAGGGAAGCGGAAGGACCTTTTTCTTCCTCGCCGAGAGCAGCTTTCAGTTTTCCGGCAGCTTTCTGGTAATCCTCGACGGTCGCAAGGGCCTTGTCCTTGCTCTTCTCGTCGTCTTCGCCCTTGCCCTTGTCGACAGCTTGCTGAAGCGTGGCGATAACCACGGCATCTTCTTCGGCTTTTTTGCTCGCCGCCTCGAGAACGGATACGGCGGGGGCCTTGTTATGGCCGTTACGCTGGCCGATATCGTGCCCGTATGCATGACCTTTCGGACCGTGCCCGGATCCTTCTGGACCACCGCTGGAAAAGGAAGCTGAAAACAGGCTCGAACTCTGGGTCGTGGTTTCGACGGAGATCTGCATGTGCTTGAATCCCGGTTTCGCCGGCCCTTCCTGGTCCGGCACAGATCCTGACAGCATCCGGCAATTGGGTTAATAGGCCATTAACCAGTAACGCCGGGAAACGGATCAGGGTTGGACTTCAGCCGAAAAGGTGGTTTTTGAGGAAGCCTCCGCCAAGCGACAGACCCCTGTCGTCGATCGCATGACCGAGGCCTTCCAGCTCGTGGTAGTCGACCTGCAGCCCGGCGGTGGCCAGCGCATCACGCGCAGCTCTGCCGTGATAGCTTGCCACGACGTCATCTTCAGCACCGTTGACGATCAAAACGGGAGTGTTCGTGTTGATCCGATTGAGCCTGTCTACCCCGGGAAGCAGACCCGAATAGGCAATGAGCGCGGCGGGCGGCGTTGTCCGCCGCAGGCCGCATTGCAGCGTCATCATCGCCCCCTGACTGAAGCCGACGAGCGAGAGCGATTGCCCATCGAGTGAAAGCTTGTCCAGTTCCCGGTCCAAAAACCGGTCGAGGATGGGCTGGGCGGCTTCGGCGCCGATCCGGTATTCCGTCGGCGTGCGCTCGTTCAGGGCAAACCACTGGCGCCCGCCGAAGCCTTCAAACGGCAA
Organism: Effrenium voratum; assembly: GCA_963377175.1. Classification (NCBI taxonomy): domain Eukaryota; class Dinophyceae; order Suessiales; family Symbiodiniaceae; genus Effrenium; species Effrenium voratum. The sequence goes on from CAUJNA010000468.1 coordinate 28,359, forward strand.
GGGCTCTGGTGCATGCGGTGAAACGAAGGCCGTTTCCGGAAAAAGAGGTTGCCAGAAACGAGCCAGATCGATCAGGTCGTTGCCGTCAGCCCCGTAGCCGTGCAGAAGAACGATGAGGTGCCTGGCAGCCCCGCCGGAGACCGGTGGCAGGCGTGGTCCATCGAGAAAGGAGACCTCGGACATTGGGAATTACTCCGCTGGGTTTTCCCGTTCCGAGGCGGTGGCGTCGGACAGATGTTTTTTCTGCAGTTTCATGAAGGGCAGCGCGATCAGCATGGACGCGAGGATCAGAAGCCACGCAAGCGCGAACGGCGCACCGGGAAATGAGATAACTGCATCTGGACCGGAGAAATGGGCAAGGTCTGTGTCATGACGAACGGGCTGACCACCATGGAAAGACCCGCGGCGCTTGAGATCAAGCCTTGAAGTTCGCCTTGTGCATTATCAGGAATTCGGTTTGACATCAGTCCTGTGAAGGCGGGGGTTGCCAGCGCACCGAATGCGGCGAACGTGACCAGTGCATAGGCCATCCAGCCCGTATCGGCGACAGCCAGGCCTGCGAAGGCGACAAGGTTGGCGCAAAGCCCGATCAAGAGGGTTCGTCCTGGTCCGAATTTCGGCTCCAGCACCCGGATAAGGTACCCCTGCACAAACGCAAAACCGACACCGACAAAGGCAAGTGACAGACCGATGTCGCCGGGCGTCCATGCGAAGACCTCCTCGGCGTAGTAGCTCCAGACCGCCGGATAGACATAATGGGCAATGTCGAACAGGAAAACGGCCAGCAGAAGTGTCCGGACGGCGGGGTACTTGGCGATCTGTTTCAGGGCACCAAGAGGATTGGCGCGCTTCCAGTCGAAGGGGCGCTTGTTGTCTTCCTTCAAGGTCTCCGGCAGCATGAAGTAGCCGAACAGGAAATTGATGAAGGAAAGCAACGCTGCGGCATAAAATGGCGCTCGCGGTCCATATTCGCCCAGGAAGCCGCCAATCATCGGGCCGAGCACGAAGCCGACGCCGAAGCCGGCGCCGACCAGCCCGAAATTCTTGGCCCGGTCCTCCTTTGAGGAAACATCTGCAATATAGGCGGAAGCGGCCGAGAAGGTCGCACCTGCAACGCCGGACAGCGTCCTGCCTATGAAAAGGATCACCAGATGCCAGGAAAGGGCCATGATCAGGTAGTCGACAGCCATCGCGAACATGGACACGAGCAGCACGGGCCGACGCCCGAACCGGTCCGAAAGATTGCCGAGCGTAGGTCCGCACAGGAACTGCATCAACGCGTAGATCACACTGAGGGCTCCGCCCCATCGAGCTGCCTCGCTCACCGGGAGCGACGTCAGCTCGGTCAGCAGCGAAGGCATGACCGGCATCATCAGGCCAATACCCATGGAGTTGATGATCAACGTGATCAGAATGAACGTGAGAGCGCTTCTCTTTGACATACCGGCCGGCAAGATGACTTCCTTGGTGAGGCGATAATAGTTCGCCGGGTGCCGATTTGCGACCCGCCTTCCGCGAATGGTCCGGTCACGGCCGCAAGTGCGACCGTGACAATCTGGTTCAGTTCGCCTCTGGTTTCTGGATCTGGAAAATCAGCCCCTGAACCTCCTGGCCAAGTTCCTTGCGCAGGACTTCCTGGCGGTCCGTCTTGTAAATCAGCGAAGCTTCTTCAGTGGATTTGCGAATGTAATCAGGTGTGTGTGCGTAGCGCCCGGAGGCGTCGACACGAAATTCGGGTCCGGAATCGTCGACAAGATGTTCAACACTGGCAACCAGGATACCGCCGGGTTTCAGCGCACCTGCCAGTGCCTTCATGAACGGGCGCAGATTGCCGATATAGCAAAGCGTATCGACGCAAACAGCCAGATCGAAACGGGTTGGCAGGTCGGAACTCAGGAAGGAAACCAGTTCTCCCTCGACCAGAAAGTCATAGACGTTCAGTTGCGCTGCCTTTTCCATCATGCCGCGGGACAGGTCGACACCGGTCAGCTTGCCGCAGTGGTCGCTGATCAGCGGACCGCACAGACCGGTTCCGCAGCCGAGATCGACGACGTCCGGGAAGGGTTCCGTCTTTTGACCGGCGAGCGCAACAACGTCCTCGGCCACGAGTTCCGGCGCGCGATACCCGAGACCTTCAAGAACTTCATCGAACGAGTCGGAAAACTTGTCGAAATGGGTTTTGACATAGTCCTCCGGAGCGTGTTGCAGGTCATCTCCGCGCACCGCTGAAAGATGATAGTGCGCGGCTTTGTTCTCCGGATCGGCAGCGACAATATTCTCGAGGTGGATTTTGGAAAGATCGGGGCGTCCAAGTGCACTCAGAACGCGCGCGCGCCAGAGAGCCTGCGGCGCTTTCGGGTCATCGAACCTGAGCGACTTCTCGAAGGCGTCTGAAGCTTCCTCCTTCGAACCCGTGAACATCAGCGCGAGGCCGTAGGTATGCCAGGCGTTGGGATTATCAGGGTCGAGGCGAACGATCTCCGACATGATCGTCAGGATTTCGTCATAGTCGCCCGACGCCCGCAGAAGGACATTGATGTTTTTCCACGCTTCTTCGTGCCTGGAATCGAGTTCCACGGCGCGAACATAGGCTGCAAATGCTGCCTTTGGCTCGCCGACGATCTTGAGAATGTTACCGAGATTATTGAGGGCCGACGTGTTGCGTTCATCATTTTCAAGCGATTTCTGGATCAGATCGATCGCGCTGTCGGCTCGTCCCGCATCAAATTGCAGCAAGCCGAGAAAATGTAGTCCGTCCGCGTGTTCCGGATCCTTGTTCAATATTTCCAAATAAATGTCTTGTGCAGTTTCCAGATCACCTTTGCGATGTGCTGCGATGCCTTCCTGCAACCTTTCATCAGTCTGCATGTTTCCCCCAATAAAAAAGGGCGGTCGAACCGCCCTTGCATTCGGAAAGTTCTGTAAAGCGACTTTACAGGACTTTCAGGTCTTCAGCCACCATCTGCCCACGGCGCCACTCCAGATCGAAAACCACAAGCTGGCCTTCCGTCAAGGTGTCGATGCCGGACCGGTGCAGGGCCGAGATGTCAACGAGGATGTCCTCGCCGTCTTCGGGTTCGATTGTGCCGACACCGCGGCCCTTATCAAACCATTTCACATTTCCATGTTGCATGGAGCTTACTTTCCAATTTTACTCATCGAGACATACAGTTTGAGTTTCTACCTTCATTTTTCGACGTCTTGATGACAGTGTTTCTGATAGCGCTAAAGTACTTTTCAAATTTCCTTTTGAAATAAACACGCACGTGCGCAGCTACTGTGTGCCGCCGCAAACTTTTGCGCAGTTCAATTTCAGAAGGAATCAGCTTTCCCGGCTAATAAGTGCGGGAAGTCTTAGCTTCTCTTAGTATGGTAAGGAATTTGTTAATTTCAAGGTACGACCTAAAACAGGTCACGGCAGCAGCGACTGCTGTCGCTGCTGTTGGTCTTGTCGCAAAAAGGGACCGCGGCATGAATTCCGGCAGGCACCGGACCGGTCCGCCGCGGCGATAAGCTGTTACCTGTCCAACTGCCCGAGGATCACGTATTTCAGAATTTCAGCAACCTGTTCCGACGTTTCGGCAACGGCAAGCGCAGCACCGTCGACTTCTTTGAGTGGATGGGTCAGCGACGGATCGTGAACGACGATCAGCGATTTTCCAAGCGCAGACGCGTAGCCTGCGTCGAAGGCCGCGTTCCATTGCTTGTACTGATCCCCGAACCGGACGACGACGATGTCCGCCTTTTCGATCAGCGTGCGGGTCCGGATCGCATTGACCTTGGCACCCTTGTGGTCATACCAGAATTTCTTGTCCTCGCCGCCGAGAATGACAGCGCCGCAATCATCGCTCGCCGAATGGTCTGTCACCGGTGCGGAAAATTCCACCGGCAGGTCAAGTGCTTTCACACCGTCGACAATTCTTTCACGCCAGTCGGTATGAATCTCACCTGAAAGATAAACGCGCCAGTTGCTCATAGTGTCGACCCCTCGATCATTGGTTCCAAATAGGCTTTGGTTGATGCAGAAGCTGTTACGTCCCGGGCGTCGCGTCAAGGTCGGGGACCGGTCCTGAAGCCTTCAACAACAGAGCAGTCCGATCAGATACGCCAGGTTTCGGGCAAAACATTCCTATTTCGTATTCAAATGCCACACGCCATCCCAGGCGGCCGGTGCGCCCTGCGCCGAGATCAGTTCAAGCCGGTTTAGAAATACCGTAGCGATCTGATCGTTTGGAAAAGTTCCAAGAATTTCTTCAAAAGCCTGCTGCGCCTCCGACCAGCGTGCCTGGGAGAAGGCACGAAGTGCTTCTTCTGAAGCGGTTTGCAATTTCGACAGATCCTCGGTCATTTCGTCTGATCGCGCCAGCGGGGTGTAGACACTGGTCGGCTCCGTCTTGCCCTTCACCTGGATCTTGTCGACTGCGCGGAATTCGATTGCCGAGACCGTGTCCCGGGTTCTCTGGCAAACGAGGATCTGGGTGCCATAGATCTTGTTGGCGCTTTCCAGCCGCGCGCCAAGGTTCACCGTGTCGCCCATGATCGTATAGTTCTTGGTCTTTTCCGACCCGATGGAGCCGATCACGGCATCGCCGGTCGCAAGTCCGATCCGTTGCCTCAGGACCGGCAGGTTCTTTTGAAGACCGGTCAATTCCGGCAGCTCCTTCTGGAACTGCAACATCAGTTGGACATTGCTGAGGGCGCTCTCAACCGCGAGCGTTGCCTGATCCCCGTCATTGCTGAACGGTTGGGCCCAGTAAGCCATGATCGCGTCACCGATATATTTGTCGATCACGCCCTGGCGGTCGGTGATCTCGGTCGACATCAGGTCGAGATACCTGTTGAGGACCCGAACGAGACCACCGGGTGTGAACTGCTCGGATATCGTTGTGAAGTCGGCCAGATCGGAGAAATATGCGGTGACCACCTTTTTCTCGCCCGCCGACGCGTCGGATTGATCCGAGATCAGACCTGTAACCACACGCGGATCAAGATACTGGCCGAACGTGTCCTTGATCTTCTGCGTCGATCTCAGTCCGTCGACCATTGTGTTGTAGCTTTGGGTCAGGGCGCCGATCTCATCGCGCGACAGCGGTTGGAGCCGGACGTCAAAGTCGCCATCCTCGACACGCTTTGCCCCGGACGAAAGGGCCCGCATGGGTTTGAGGATGCCGGATATGACGAGGGTTGAAAGCAACAAGGCCAACGCACCGGCGGAGGCCGTTGCCGCTATGCTGGCATATAGGGCCTGTTGCTCGTGAAGAGCAGCGGTAGCAATAGACTGGTCGGTAAAGGCGCTGACATGCTGGCGAAGCGAGTCGAGCCGTTCTGTGAGTTTTTGTTCTTCACTCTCCAACTGCTCCTCAAGGTTTTCCCGTGTCGCTGGTGGCAGGTCCGATGACTTCACCAGATTGAGCGCTTGGCTGTGGAAGCTGCTGTGTTGTGTTTCTATCGCGATCAGCGTCGGATAGAGGGCTGCCAGTTCCAGCTTGTCCGTCAGAGACGAGGCCGTGTCCTGAGCGGAACGGACGCGTCTTTCAGCCGATCTCAGAAGAGACTCAACGGTGTTTGCATGGGTCTCGAACAGGTTGAGACCCGCCTTGAGCCTTGCTTCCAGGTGGTTGATCCTCGCTTCAATGTCCGGATGTTCACTGATCGCGGCATCGATTTCCGTATCGGTTGCTCCGGAATTGAGTGCTTCAAGACGGTCCGCGCGCAGTTCCGCTTCCAGTTTCTCAACCCGCTCCAGTTCAAGCTCTTCCTTTAACGCAATCACTTCGATTTGCGCGACTTCATGCCGGAGTGGCGAAAAGACCTGCGAGATCAGCTGAAGTTCCTTGTTGATCTCGAAGATCTTGTAGATCGAATAGGTGGCAGCGGTCGCCATGACCAGAAACACGATCAGCGAGATTCCGAATATCTTCCATGCAATGCGCATTGTTTGGTTGGCCTAACGATCCGGGCAGATGATGGACTATACCTGTTTCGGTTGTAGCAGGTCTTCGAGTGCCACACGATAGTTGGGATACTTGAAGGAGTATCCCAGTTCTTCCTTCACTCGCTTGTTTGAGACCCGCTTGTTTTCTCCATAGAAAGATCGGGCCATCGGCGTCAGGTCAGCGGTCTCGAACGGAATTTCCGGCGGCGGTTCGACACCAAGCAACTCGGCGGCAAAGGCAACAACGTCCTGCGGGGGAGCAGGCTCGTCGTCGGTTATGTTGAAGACTCGGGTCACAGGCCGTTTCATGGCAAGGCTCATGGCGCTCGCGATGTCTGCGACATGGATCCGGTTGAAGACCTGGCCCGGTTTGACGAGCCGCCGGGCTTTGCCCTTTTTGAATTTCTCGAACGTGTTGCGTCCGGGGCCATAGATACCGGACAGTCTGAAAATTTGAACCGGCAGATCATGTTCCGCTGCAAACTTCAACCAGGCTTCCTCGGCTGCGACGCGTTGTACGGAGCGCCTGGAGACCGGTTTGCAGACCGTGGCTTCGTCAACCCATGCACCATCGTGATTGCCGTAGACACCTACCGTTGACAGATAACCGGTCCAGTCTGGTTTCCCGGAGGCGATATCTTCTCCATGATGATTGAGCACCGGATCACCGGTTTCGTTCGGTGCAATTGAAATCAGCACATGTGTTGCCCGCTGCAGCGCCTCGGCAATGCCGTCACCCTTTGCTTCGCCATTGAAAAGAAAGGGCGCGACTCCCAGTTTCCTGAGTGCGTCTGCTTTTTCCGTCGAGCGGGTCGTTCCGCCAATCCATTCGAACCGGTCGCGCACTTCCTCGACAAACGCTGTTGACGAATAGCCGACACCAAAGACAAACAATCGCATCTAGTCAGAGCTCCAGGTGGTTTCGGCGGATTTCGTAGAGTGCAACACCGGTGGCAACTGCCAGATTGAGACTGTCGGCCTGACCCGTTTGCGGAATTCGGATCAGGGTGGAACAGGCGGCGGCCATGTCGTCTTCAAGCCCCTTCTGTTCGTTACCCATGACCAGAAGGACCGGTTCGGAGTAATCGGGCGTCCTGTAGTCGACGGCGCCTTTCAAGTGGGTGGCGGCAACCGTTCCGGGCCACTTTGCTGCAAATGTCTTGAATTCTTCCTTTGTCATCTTGGCGAGCGGCACATGAAACAGGGAGCCCATGGTCGCCCGAACGGCCTCGACCGCGAACGGGTCCGTACAATCGCTGACAAGGACGACACCGCTTCCTCCGACCGCGTCGACTGTCCGGATGATCGTTCCGAGATTTCCCGGATCGCGCACTCTGTCGAGGGCAACCCAGAGGACGCCGCTCGTTGGGTCGATATCTTGTGCAGAAAGGATCTTTTGTTCATAGACCCCGACGACCGTCTGGGGATTGTCCTTGCGGGTCATTGCCGACATCACAGCTGTCGAGACTTCAAGGATCAACGCACCGCGTGCCTTGGCGTTCGCAGCGGCCTTCTGGGCAGCTGGATTGTTCCTGGCTTCCGGGCCGATCGCCAAATACCGCACATTCCAGCCGGCCTCCAGCGCATCGGTTGCCAGCTTCAGACCCTCGGCAACGAACAGGCCCGACTGATTACGGTGCTTGCGTTGCGCTACGAGGCCCTTGATTTCCTTGACTATGGGGTTCGAATGGCTGGTGATCTGTTTCACCGCGCCCTGGTGCTTTTCGATCATCGGCTGCTCCACCTGGAAAAGAGCGATGTCGACAGCGCGCGTTCGCCGTTTTCTTCACGGATGACGAGTTCCCCCGACTCCAGCAGGCCGCCTTGTTGCGACAGTGTTTCCGCCATGAGTTCGTGTATGGCCACGAAGCTGGAACGGATCGCGTAAGCTGTAAGGATCATGAACAGGGAGTCCTCGGTCAGCAACTGCCTGAGATCCCGCAGCATTCCTGGAAGACTGGTGTAAAGATCCCAGACCTCGCCCTTGGGGCCGCGTCCGTATTTCGGCGGATCGAGAATGATGCCGTCATAGGTGTTGCCGCGCCGAACTTCCCGCGCAACGAACTTGGATGCGTCCTCGCAGATCCAGCGGATCGGCAGATTGTCGAGGCCGGACAGTGCCTGGTTTTCACGTGCATAACCGATTGCCTTCTTGGAGGCATCAACGTGTGTTACCTGGGCACCTTCCGCAGCAGGAAGCAGAGAAGCAAGGCCGGTATAGCCAAAGAGATTGAGGATCTTGAGGGGTCTGTCGGGAACGCGCTCAAGTTCACTGCGAACCTTGCCGTTCACCCAGTCCCAGTGCGCGGCCTGCTCCGGAAAGACACCGACATGGCGGAACGACATGAAACGGCCGTTGTAACGAGCCGGTCCGTAAGACATCGGCCAGGTTTCAGGCACATTGCCCGAGAACTTCCAGCGACCGGGCCCTTCTTCCTCCGTATCTCCGGAAAAGACGGCATCCGCCCGGTTCCAGACACTTTCCTTGAGCTTGCGGGCACCCATGGCCTGGGGTTCCGGCCGCACGATCGTAAATCGACCGTAGCGTTCCAGCTTTTCACCTGCGCCCATGTCCAGCAGCCGGTAGTCCTTCCATCCCTTTGTTTCCAGAATGACGGGCCAGGTCTGGTCGGGTGGTTTTCCGAATGGGGAAAAGGAAGGGGCGTTGGTCTTGTCCGCCACGATGATCTCTCGTTGGTTCGATTGTTCGAGTGTCTTCTCGCCTTAGTCGTCCTGCGCGGCAAGGTCAATGTTCAGCCCGAAGTGGTGAACGAAAAAGGGCGGAGTGCCTGGCACTCCGCCCTGTTGAACCGATGCGGTTCCCGGTCAGGCCGCGGCAACTTCCGATAGGAAGTGCTCGACTTCCTGCTTCAACTGGTCGGTTTTTTCCGTCAGTTCGCCGGATGCCGACAGGACCATGTCCGCGGACGAGGAGGTCTGATCGACAGCCTGGGAGAGCTGTGTCATGGATGATGTGACCGCGCCGGTGCCTTCCGCGGCACGTTGCACGTTCTGTGAAATTTCCGCCGTCGCGGCTCCCTGTTGCTCGACGGCGGATGCGATCGCCGTCGTGTAGCTGTTGACTTCGTTCATCGTTTCGGTGATTTCACCGATGGCAACTACCGATTCCTTGGTCGCGTTCTGGATTTCGGTGATCTGCGAGCTGATTTCCTCTGTGGCCTTCGAGGTCTGTGTCGCCAGTTCCTTGACCTCGGCAGCGACGACCGCAAAGCCCTTGCCCGCTTCACCTGCACGTGCGGCCTCGATGGTCGCGTTGAGGGCAAGAAGGTTGGTCTGCTCGGCAATTGCCTGAATCAGCGTGACGACCTCGCCGATCTTCGTTGCCGCTTCTGCAAGTCCTTCAACCTTTTCGTTCGTCACCTGTGTGCCCGTCGTTGCCCGGTCCACGATCTCGGTGGTCTGAGCGACCTGGCGGGAGATTTCACCGATGGAAGCGGCGAGTTCCTCCGCCGCGCTTGCGACCGTCTGTACGTTGTTCGTCGTTTCGTTCGACGAGGCCTGGGTCTCGGTGGCATAACCGGCACTGTCGCGCGCGATCTCCGTCAGGGCCTGTGCAGTCGTGTCGAGGCTGCCTGCGGTGGTCGCAACGGATCCGAGGGCGTCTTCGGCAGTTGCGCGGAAACTGTTGATCAGATCGTCGACCCGCTGCTGACGTTCGTGCCGCGAGGCTTCTTCCTGTGCGTTCTGTACCTGCAGCTCCGCGCGTTCAATGGCGTTGTCACGGAAGACCTGAACGGTGCGGCTCATGTTGCCGATTTCGTCGCCACGGTCGATACCCGGGATATCAACTTCGTTGTCGCCGTTCGCAAGACGATCCATGACATTCGTGATCGTCTGGATCGGTCGCGTAATCGCCATGTTCAGAACGAAGGCCAGGCCGACACCACCGAGAATGGCAAGCAGAATCGTCATGATGATCTGCATCTCGGCAGCTCCGGCTGCGGAATTGGCGGCCTGGGACTGAGCGTTGGAGATTGCCGCGATATCAGCGCTCATCTTTCTGGTCAGATTGTCCAGCTGCTGGCGTTTCACAATCAGCTCGGACTTGGCGGACAGCATTTCCTTGAAGGACCGGTCGAGTGTTGCAATCGACGTCGCGATCCCCTCGATCGCTTCTGCCGCAGCAGGCAGAACATTGGCATACTTGACCAGACTTTCCTCAAGTTTAGCGAGCGAGGCGATCTGGTGTTCGACCTCTGTTGTGTCATCCGCGCCAAACGCGCCGAAGAGGTACAAGAGTTCAGCGCGAGCTGTCTGGGCATTCTGGTTGAGTGATTTCGCCTTGTCGGAAATAGAGCGGATCGTTGCCAGTCTCGTGGAGGCTGACAGAGCATCGGTTTTCGCCTTGTCGACCACAGGGGCCACCTGCTTCAAAACTTCCACCGTTTGGGCATTCATGCCCTCGATGCCTTCGCCAACCGCGAGTCGGGCTTCGTAAGCTTCTGAAAAGCCGAGGTCCTTGGTGAGATTTTCGAGTGCACCAAGTAGATTTTTCGTTTGACCGGCAAGCTGGGCCAGTGCCTTCGGGTCCATGCCCTCGACCTGCTTGTAGCGCATCTGCTTGGCAGAGGAGACCAGGCCGCGTGCAATATGAATCGAGTTTTCCAGGGCTTCACCCTGAAGATTGCCGCTGCCTTCCAGATACATGAGCTGGACCTGGATTACTCCGTCCTTGAGTTCGAAGATACCGCGTTGAATTTGAGAAGCGTCATCCAGGCGACTGTCGGCGGAGAAAGCTTCCGCGCTGACGCGTTTTTCTTCGGTCGCGACCGCATCACTGATGTTGAAAGCCAGTTTTCCGAGATCGGACGTGCTGTCTTGCAGCGTCGCAAGACGCAAGGCCTGCTGGTTTGTCTGGTCGACAACCTGATCGAATGTCGTCCCGAATACGGCGACAGCTTCCTTGGCTCCGCTGACCTGGTCTTCCGCTTCCGGGTTTCCGGCAACTTCGTGTTCGAGTCTTTGAAGTGCGGTATCAATGCTGGCGATCTCCGGGTGGACCGCGTCGCTCAGTTCCGGTGCCGGATTGTTCAGATAGTCTTCTCTTTTAAGGGAAGTCGACTGAACCCGGCCGGCGACCTGGGCCGCATGGTCGGCAACGACAAAGCTGGACGAAAGGTTCTGGATGGCCACAAACCCGACGGCTCCAACCATCGCGGTCAGCAGCAGCACTGCAAAAAAACCACCACCGACCTTAAATCCGAATTTAAGGTCGACCAAAGTCTTCAATATACGTTTCATTCGATCCCCGCGCGGCTGTAGGAACAGCATTACCCGTTGTCAGTATTCGCAGGAGCAATGAATATTGGGTAAACTAGGGTACGGGTTGGATATATTGCACAAAAATAGTGCAATCCAAGTATATTGGATACGATATTCAGGTTGCCGAAATAAATTTATCGAATTTATTTATTGGATAGCTGACGTAGAGTTCAAACATGTTGTCCGCCGTTGATGTGGATCTCGGCGCCTGTAACATAAGAAGAGTTATTCGAGCATAGATAGAAGATCGTATCCGCGACTTCTTCAGGTAGCCCCAGGCGCCGCAGCGGTATGTCAGCAACGAGTTTTTCCGTTCCAGGTGAAAGGATCGACGTGTCGATCTCTCCCGGTGCGATCGCATTGACGCGTATGCCATGCGGTCCGAAGTCAGCTGCCATCTCGCGGGTGAGGGAGGCCAGGGCGGCTTTCGAGGTTGCATAGGCCGTCCCGGCAAAGGGATGCACATGCATGCCGGCAATCGACGTTACGTTCACAACGGAACCTTTCGCGGCTTTCATTTCCTCAAAAAGTCCCCTTCCCAGGAGAATAGGGCCGAAGAAGTTGACCTGAAAGACCGTTCGCCATTCGTGCATTGCGGTATTAAGAGAATTGAGGCGCTGACCTTCCGGACCCTTGGGGCTGATACCGGCATTGTTGACCAGTGCATTCAGTCGCGATCCGTTCGCTTCCAGCCGCTTGCGGATCTCCTGGACTGCATATCCCAGGTTTTCGGGATCTGACAGGTCCACTTGAATGTGATCCTCTGGTCCCATGGGCCAGGGACACTTGTCTGAAAAAGCTTGCCGGGAACAGGTGATCACTCGCCAGTTCTCCGCTGAAAACCGTTTCACGGTTGCATGACCGATGCCACGGCTGGCACCAGTCAACACAAGTGTGGGGCGGGTGTCGGAGGTGTCCTTGCCGCTCATGTAAGATCCTTGCCAGATTACGAGGGATGCAGAAAAAGTTGACTCTTATAGTAGGGTTTCGTTAGTGCGCATTAAACCCACAATGCCAATATGACCGGGCAAACGGATCCTGACCGAACCCTACAATGATCATATGCTCCTGTAATGTTCTTTCTGACGAGCAGCTCCGAAAAGCTGCAGAGGAAATGCGCGCCGATCCCAACGGGAAAGTGCCGACACCTGGAGCTGTCTTTCGCCATCTGGGTTGCCGGCCGCGATGTGGGGGTTGTTTTCCGTCGGTTATTGACACCATTCACGATAAGGGGTCAGAAGAGGCAAGGGAAACTGAACCGGCACCCGCGCCTTTGAAACGAACGGCGAGCCGGTGATCTGGAGAGGGTCTGATGAAGGGTGAACCGCAAGTAATCGATTATCTGAACAAGGCTTTGCGGCATGAGTTGACCGCGGTCAGCCAGTACTGGGTCCATGCGCGCCTTCTTGCGGACTGGGGCTTCGGCAAGCTCGCCGACAAGGAACTGGAAGAAGCAGACGAGGAGCGTCAGCACGCCCAGGATCTGATGGATCGGATTATCTTTCTGGAAGGGCTGCCCAACCTGCAGACACTCGATCCGCTGCGTATCGGTCAAAATGTCAAGGAATGCCTGGAAGGTGATCTTGCGGCAGAATATGTCGCCCGCGCTCTCTATCATGAAGCACGCGAAATCTGTCGCGACCTCGGGGACTACGTGTCCATGGCGTTGTTTGAAAAACTCCTCAGCGATGAAGAAAGTCATATCGATTATCTGGAGACCCAGCTCGACCTTATCGAGCGGATCGGCATCGACAACTATTCTCTCCTGCAGGCGAAATCGGCTGACCAGGCCGAATAGGGCCTCAACGTTTCGCGATCGAGATTTGCGGCTGCTGCACCTTGGAGCAGCCGTTGTTGTTTTTGTGGTTGTCCAGAAAATGAACCAATCCGCCGGCCGCAAGCGCATCCTCTTCATCGTGGGTGACCAGGAGCACCGGCAGGTCATTCTTCCTGGCCTGACAGAACACCAGCTCCCGCACTTCTGCCCGACGGGTCTGGTCGAGACTTGAGAACGGTTCGTCAAGCAGTAAAGCCATCGGTTGGGCCAACAGGGTTCTCATCAGCGCAACACGTGTCTGCTGCCCTCCGGAGAGTGTTGCCGGATCCCTGTCTCCAAATCCGTTCAGCCCCACATCTTCGAGCGCCTGCCGCGCGATTTCCTTCCTGTGCTGGCGTCCCCTGACCCTGGCGGGTATTGCGAACATGAGGTTTTGCATCACCGACATGTGGGGAAAGAGCAAGGGAGATTGAAACATTAGCCCGATGTGCCGTTCCTGGGCAGGCAGATCAGTCAGGTTCTTGCCATTGAGGAAAATTCGCCCTTCGGCATGAAGAGCCGGCTTTAAAAATCCTGCGATGAAATCCAGCAGGCTGGACTTGCCGCTGCCGCTTTCACCCATTATTGTCAGGATATTCCCAGGCGGAATGTGACAATCGATGTCAAGCAGCGGTGCGCCGTCAACATGGATGCTGACAGCTTCCAGGGTCAGACCCGCGCGGTCTAGTGCTTCAGGCATTCAGAACTACCTTTCCAACCGCATGGCGGCACGATTTCGGAACACCAGCGATGGCAGCAGCGCTGCAAGGACAAATCCTGACAGCGGTATGACCAGTTGCAAGAGAGCATATAGAGCGGCAACCTGGCGATTGCCGCCGCTTGCCAGCGCGACACTCTCCGTCGTCACGGTAACGACACGTCCTGCACCGATCATCAGCGTCGGCAGGTATTGGCCGACGGAAACGGCTGCGGCAACCGCAAAAGTCACCAGCACCGGGCGCAGAAGCAACGGCAGCTGCACCTGCCAGAAAATACGAGCCCGCGAAGCGCCGATGGAGGCTGCTGCCTTTGCATACTGCGGGTCGAGCCGGTTCCAGGGATCGCTGAGCGCAAGAAACGCATAAGGGAAAACGAATATCAGGTGCGCAAGCAGGACCGCTTCCATCGTGCCGCTGAGGTCAGCGACCAGAAATAGTGTCTGCAAACCGAAAAGGAAGCTGATCTGCGGCAGAAGCAGGGGCAGAAAGATGTAAGTGTTCAGCCAGCCGTGTCTTGGTTTCTTGCGAAAACCGCGTCCCTCGAGCACCCAAAGGGTCAGGGCGGTCGCAATACCGGCGGCAGATATCGCAAGCAACAGGGTTGCCAGCAGGGCAGGGCCACCCGTGCCGAAAGAATCCATCATCCTCGCAAGGCTCCAGCGCTGCGGCAGAACAGCTGGAAACCACCAGGATTTCGCCGTCGTCCAGACCACAAGCAGAACGATGGAGACAGTCATGAGTGCAACGATGATCGACATCGCCCAAAGACCCGCCTGCCGAGCTGCAGCGTCCTGCCGTCGCCGGTGGCCACTTTCAAAGCGCGACTTCAGCCAAAGCGTCACGCCACGCTCCAGAAGCAGGTAGACAATCAGCGAGACCCCGCTGACGAAGAGCTGGAGAAGCGCACCTGCGGATGCCATCAGCCTTTTGCTCAGGTCCGGATCGTTCATCCAGACGATCAGTCGAGGCGCCAGCGGTGGTGGGGTCGTCGGTCCAAGGAGCTGCGCCACGTCGACCACGGAAGTCGCATAGGCGATGACTGCCAGCATGGGAAGGCGGATAAGCGGATAGATCTGTGGCAATATCACCTTGATGAACGTGCTCATCCGGCCATACCCGAGGCTCGCCCCGGACTTGTAGAAGTCGCGGATATGCGGCCTGTTCAAGGCTGCAAGTGTCATCAGGAAGAGGAAGGGAACTTCCTTTGCAACCAGCCCCAGTGTCATTGCGATACCGGCCTGGTCATTCAGGATCAGGAGATCGGGCGGGCGCGTCCAGCCGGTTGCCCAGGGCGATAAAAGACGTACGAGAAACCCGGAGGGGGCAATGAGAAAGGCGAGCCCGATTGCTGCCGCAGCATGCGGCACAGACAGCAAGGGTGACAGAAATCGGGTCAGCCGCGCGAAGGTCCTGGTTCCCGACCAGCCGGCGGTAAACAACAGCACGATTGCCAATGAAAGGATCGACGCAACAAGCCCCGTACCGAAACTCAACAAAATGGAAATCTGAATACCCGGCATGTTGAACAGGGCACGAAAAGGTTCAATTGAAAAAGTGCGATAGCCGAGAACCGGCAGATAGCCGAAAGCGGGCAGGATCGTACCGGCGAGACCGGCAAGAACCGGTCCTGCGAGCAGGATCGTAACGAGAACGGTTGCAATGTCCGGTCTGCCGGTTGATTTGGGCAAGGGCCCTCACTCGCTCCCTGAACCGTATCGCTCCGTCCAGGCCTCTTCCAACGCGCTCACCCAGCTCGGGTGCGGTTCCGGCAGAACCGGGCCAAGGTCTTCCGGCGCCAGGGTTGCGGGGCCAAGATCCTGGGATGTGAAAAGCGCCCGTTCATTCGCCGGCAGTGCGTCGACATTCAGAACAGTCCGATCTCCCCAGATTTCAGGCTCCTGTTTCCGTGTCTGGGCCATGGGGCTCAACAGAAAGTTCGCGTAGACCTTCGCCCCCGCCTGGTTGGAGCTGTTGAAGGGAATGGCGACGAAATGAGTGTTGCCGATTGTGCCGCCGTCGAAAACGAAGGTGCGCACGCTATCCGGCAGTTCGCCGTTCGCGATTGCGCCTGATGCATCCCCGGGATTGAATGAAAACGCTATGTCCAGTTCGCTGTCTGCCAGAAGCTGGCGCATGTCGGCGGCATTCTTGGGAAAAGCCCTGCCCTTGCGCCACAAATGCGGATGAAGCTCATCCAGATAGGCGAACAGGGGTGCAACGATTTCGTCGAAACCTGCATCGTCGACCGGTTCGGACAGTACGGTCTTGTCGGGGACCGTATTGACGAGGGCCTGTTTCAGGAAGGTCGTGCCGTAGAAAGTGGGCGGCTGGGGATAGGAGAACCGGCCCGGATTGTCCCTGGCAAAATCCATCAACTCCCGAAGGGTCGACGGCGGCGTGTCCAGCCGCGCGCTGTCATACATGAAAACGAGCTTCGCCATTCCCCAGGGGCTTTCCTGCCCGTCGGTCGGCACGGTGAAGTCAACGACCACCGTCGGCTTGTTTTCGACGTCCACATATTGCCAGTTGGGGAGCGTTTGCGCCCAGCCGGGCGCCGCAAGCAGACCATTCGTTTTCATGGAGGCGAAGTTCTCGCCGTTGATCCAGATGAGGTCGACGGCACCGCCGGGTGCCTTTCCGACCGACTTTTCCGCCAGAACCTGCGACACGACGCTCGCCGTGTCACTGATTTTCACATGAACCACGCGAACGCCATAATCGCGCTCCACTTCACGGGCTGCCCACAGGATATAGGCATTGATGCGCGGGTCACCGCCCCATGCGTGGAAATAGACGGTCTCACCCTTTGCATCATCGAGAATCGTCTGCCAGTCCTGCCCCTGAGCGTTCACTGAAAAAGTGGCCAATAACATCGCGAAAGTGCCTGTTCCGGCAGCAAGCAGTCGGTTCATCCTGGTCCTCGATTCAAGACATGATCTGTGACCGTCCCATCGCGCAGGCTGTGTGACACGGTCAAGACAACGCTTCGTGAATGAAATATGCACACCCTGTTCATCAGGTCGGGGCGGTCGCCCGCCAACAGGCGCAGGTCTGGGCGAGTCAGGTCCCGCGACGCTTGGCTCGCCGGGTCGCGTCGGCCAGGGTAGGATCATCTGGCCACGGGTGCTTCGGATAGCGTCCCTTCATGTCAGCCTTCACGTCTTTCCAGGAGCCCGCCCAGAATCCCGGAAGATCCCTTGTGATCTGGATCGGCCGTTGCGCAGGTGACAGCAATTCCAGGATCAGCGGAAGCTTGCCGTCGCAGACGCTTGGATGAATTGTCAGTCCAAAGAGTTCCTGGACACGGATCGAAAGCGACGGGCCGGCGGCAGCGCCATAGTCTATCGAAACCTTGCTGCCCGTTGGCGCAGTGAAGTGGGAGGGTGCGAGCGCATCGAGTTTCGCGGCAGCATCAAAGGGCAGGAGGCCTGCAAGTGCGTTGCCGAGGAGAGCGGCATTCACACTTGCGAGACTTGTCAGGCCAGACAGATAGGGTTGCAACCAGTCATCAAGCGTGCCGGTCAGGTGTTGATCGGAAAGGTCGGGCAGGTCATCCGCGCCGTTTTCACGAGAGTATGCGACCCGCTTGCGCAGCCGTTGCTGGTCCTTGCTCCACGGCAAACGGGACGTCCCTCTGCGCCTGATCTCATTGATCAGGGCTCTTTCGACCGCAGCGGGATCTGCCGACCTGATTGATGTCGACTGAAGTTCCACGGCCTTGTAGCGGACGACACGGCGGGCCTTGAGAGCACCTTCTCCGGTTAGCTGGACCTCGTCCTCCTCAACGATGTCACCGGCAAAGAGCGCTTCGATCTCACCCCGTGTGATGGGAGCGCAAAGCTGGACCCGGCCATTCGCCGCCTTTCCCTGTACTTCCGCAATCGCCAGGAATTCAGCGTCTGCGAGCGCGTTTTCGCGCTCCAGTTCCGCGCCTCGGCCATTGGCGAGACGGAATCTTCCGATCTGGCCACGCGCCTGGGCGACACGGTCCGGATAGGCGAGGGCCAGCAATATTCCTGCGCTTTCGATTTCAACTCCGGTGCCATTGCCACCGGCCTGTTTGAGCCACCTTGAAGCAAGCGCGCGGCCATCCTTTGCACGTTGGCTCTTTTCGTTCCGGACAGCCCGCAAGCGTGCGCGCAGATCCGGGTCACGGCCACCGAGACCGGGTTCGGACAGGAGCAGTGCGATCAGGGCTGCGGTATATCCGAGACCCCGATCGGCACCTTCAATCACCATGTGCGCAAGGCGGGGGTGCAGCGGCAGACTGGAGAGCGCTTTTCCCTGCCTCGTCAGATGACCGGCCGCATCGAGCGCACCGAGATCCGTCAGGAGTGATTTGGCCTCTTTCCAGGCGGCTGAGGGAGGCGGGTCGGCGAAAGTGAGGCTTGTCGGGTCGAGCGTGCCCCAGGTCGCCAGATCCAGAACGAGACCTGTGAGATCCGCTTCGAGGATTTCAGGTGCTTCGGCTGCAGGGAGGGCGACAGTCTGAGCTTCGTCCCAAAGCCGATAGCAAACGCCGGGTTCCGTCCGTCCCGCGCGGCCTCTTCGCTGGTCTGCGGAGGCACGCGATACACGCACTGTTTCAAGCCGGGTGAGGCCCGTTTGCGGTTCGAATTTTGGAACGCGTGCTAGACCGCAATCGATGACAACGCACACGCCTTCGATGGTCAGGGATGTCTGAGCGATCGAACTGGCAAGCACGATCTTCCGGGTGCCGTCTTCTGCCGGTCTGATGGCGGCGTCCTGCGCTTTTGCGTCGAGACCGCCGTAGAGGGGTGCAACCTGGCAATTGGCGGGCAATCGGCCGGAGAGAAGGTCGGCCGTGCGCCTGATCTCGCCCTGGCCCGGCAGAAACACAAGCAGCGAGCCAGTCTCCTCACTGACAGCCTGCCGGACGGCGCGCACGGCCTGCGGTTCGATCCGGTCCTTCGGATCACGTCCGAGATATTTCGTTTCGACCGGAAAACTGCGTCCCTGACATTCCAGAACGGGAGCATCGCCAAGCAGTTTCGAAATACTTGCAGCATCCAGTGTTGCGGACATCGGGAGAAGCCGCAGGTCTTCCCGCAAGGCGGACTGAACATCAAGCGCGAGAGCAAGCCCGAGATCGCCATCAAGGGACCGTTCATGAAACTCGTCGAACAGGATGGCCGCAATCCCGGAAAGCTCGGGATCGTCGAGTATGAGGCGCGTGAACACCCCCTCCGTAATGACCTCGATACGTGTCCTGGAACTGACCCTGGTCTCCATGCGCACACGGTAGCCGACGGTTTCGCCGGGCTTTTCGCCAAGTTCGCTCGCCATTCGGCGTGCGGCTGCACGGGCGGCGAGCCGGCGTGGTTCCAGCACCAGGATCTTGCCGTCCTTTCGCCATTTGGCATCAAGCAGGGCAAGCGGGACGCGCGTTGTTTTGCCTGCGCCGGGTTCGGCCACGAGAACCGCAGTGGTGCCGGCATCCAGCGTCCTGAGCAGGTCCGGCAGAACGCCGTCAATGGGAAGTGCTGTTCCAAAGGCGCTGCGCACGGGCATTTCCGCCGGTTCAGCCCGTCGCGGCGACGCGGCCGGACGTCCACTGGCGCCCGTGCATGTCAACCGCAAAGGTGTCTGGCGACCGGGCAAAGGAGGCAAGACCTTCCAGGGCCGGATCCGGGTGTCGGACGATGAAAGTCGGGATTTTGGCCATGAGGGTCTCATGGGGTGCTTTCGCCTCGAAGGCGGCCCGGAAACCGTCATCGGTCAGGAAACGTGTGATCCTCGGCGTTATGCCGCCGGTGAGATAAACTCCGCCCCGGGCAAGAACGGTCAATGCGAAGTCGCCTGCCACGCGACCGAGGCATCGTGCAAACACTTCCAGTGTCTTCACGGCAATCGGGTCGTTGTCGTCCGCAGCCTGGGTGATACTTGCCGGTGTCTCGAACCGGCGCTCGGCATTCATCCAGACTGCGACGGCCCGCGCAAGACGGGGCAGTCCTGTTCCACTGAGGAGTTGTTCAGCGCCTATGCGTCCGCCGACCTGCTCGATATGCGGCCAGATATCCATGTCTTCCCGGGTCACGGGGCCAAGTTCCACATGACCGCCTTCGCCAGGTACCGGAACCCAGGTATCGGACGCAAAGATCATGGCTGCCGCCCCAAGACCGGTTCCCGGCCCCAGCACGAATTTCGCGCTGTCTTTGCGAACGGCGCCCTTTCCGACCTGTTCGACATCCGTGCCGCTGTAGCCTGGCAAAGCGAGCGCTTGCGCTTCGAAGTCATTCAAGACAATGACCTCATCCAGCCCGAGGTCGGCGATCATCTTCAGGGGTTCGATAACCCAGGCAGCGTTGGTGAGCGGTATTGCATCGCCCGTAACCGGCCCGGCAACAGCTATGATCGCTGTTCTGGGTTTGATTTCAGTTTCGGGCAGGACAACCTGGCGGACGGCGGACGAGATATCGGAATGCCCAGCCGTCGCGGTCTTGCCACACATGCGGGTCGGTGCGTTGGCGTGGTCGACCAGCGCAAAGCGAGCGTTGGTTCCGCCGATATCGGCAACCAGAACCGGATAGGCAAATGATTTGGAATGATCGGAAAAACTCATGATG
Organism: Effrenium voratum; assembly: GCA_963377175.1. Classification (NCBI taxonomy): domain Eukaryota; class Dinophyceae; order Suessiales; family Symbiodiniaceae; genus Effrenium; species Effrenium voratum. The sequence continues at coordinate 48,699 of CAUJNA010000468.1, forward strand.
CAGTCGAACCAACCTCGGGCGTATCTGACGTTGTACCAAGCCCCTTCAATCGCGCGGACCGCAGGAGTATTTCCGCAGTGGATACGTTCAGCGCCATCGGAATATCGTAAACGATTGCAAGGCGCATCAAGGCTTTGACATCTACATCGTGCGGCAGGGGTGACATGGGATCAGCGAAAAAGATCAGCCCCTGCAGCTTTCCCTCCGCGATCAGGGCGCCGATCTGCTGGTCGCCACCCAGCGGCCCGCTCTTGAGGCGGGTGAGGGAGAGTTCCGGGCAGGCATCCAGGACGCGTCCTCCCGTGGTCCCGGTTCCGACCAGATCATATGCTGCCAGTTTGTCCCGATGGCCCCTGGCGAACTCAACCATAACGTCTTTCTTGGCGTCATGGGCGATAAGCGCGAGCGTGGGTATTTCGGACATGCAGATCCTCATTGCGATATGACAGACGGCGGGTTGGTATTAGCCGCAAAGACACGTCAGCGCAAAGGGCGATGTGCAAAAGACGATGTGAAATCACCGAACCGGTTCAGTCGGACGGTGCTGTCGCCGGCCGCCAGAAACAAAAAAACCGTGTTCCAAGCCGGAACACGGTCAATCAAAGAAAGAAACGTGGCCCGGTCAGTCGAAAAGGTTGCATCGCACGGGTTCACGGGCCGAAACACGCTGGAAATAGGGGTCGGGTTCATTCAGGTGCAGTCCGGCGATTTCGAGGACGAGTTTCATGCGGATAGCATCTGCAAATCCTTCCTTGGAGCGAACGGGAATTGCAAATGAACCCGGTCCACCGATCACGCAATCCTCGTAGTAGTGATCAAGATTGAGCATCGCCTGCCAGGTGTTCTTGTTCGACTTCATCATCAGGGGAAGCCCGTTTATGGTCACGCCCGAGGCAATCATCCGGTCGCGCATTTCCGTAACCGAGCCTCCCTGGTTGTTCGGCCCGTCGCCGGATATGTCGATCACGCGCCGCAGGCCCATGTACTTGTTGTTCTCAACCAGTTCGACCGATTTCTGCAGGGCGGATGCAATCGATGTGCGCTGCACCTGGCGCAGCGGAGCTTCGGCGATTTTGGAAGCGAAATGGGACGCAGACGCGGCGTCCTGAACGATTGTCCAATTGGCGACGATGAAATGTTCGTCGACACCGCCCCATTCCATGTAGGTGACGGCGACACGGCCGATCGGGCCAACCTGGATTGCGTCGAGAAATTCCCTCGAAGTCAGGGCCGAAACGTAACCGGCGCGCTGAATTTCCTGCTCTTCAGTATCCATGGATTGTGAGATGTCGACGGCCAGGACGAGTTCGACGTCCACTTCGTTGGCCGGATCGTAGGTGTATTGCGCGGCGGCAGCCAGTGCCGGCCGGTAGTCCCGGGCTTGCGTGGGGGCGGTACTCACAAAGGCCGCACCTAATAGGGACAGTATTGTTGCTACTGCAAGTGCACAGTCTTTCGTTATGTCGAGACGCATGGTTTTCTCCTTTTCAGCCTTTCGGCTGAGGTGCCACGTCTCCCCAGTTTTTATTTTATTGTTCTGTTACTCGTCTTTTTGATCCTTGTGATTTCTACGCAGGCATCAGAAATGCCATGAAATAGTCTGAGATTTTACTTTGCAAACTACGTGCCAAGGGTACCGGAATTCAATTTATCTGGCAAAATCAAATGTGCACGGAGTGCGTATATTCCACAGATAGGAAATATCTGCCGGATTGCTAGGCAATTATTGCCTATTTGGGTCACGATTCTGACATCAACCGGCAAAAATTGCCGTGCCGCCAGGTTGCCAATGTGGACCATGCCTGCCGTGAAATGCAGCAAAATGCCCAAAATTCGGACGTTTTGTGGGTTGACGGATAGGCCCTTGCTGGGCATGATCTGAAGAAATTCTCACTAGATGAAGAATTTTTCAGCGCATATAGCGAACTATGCGCGACAATGAAAAGCTCCACCAAGGAGCGGTGTATCGTTGGTCGGAGCCGCATCGGCTGCGCCAACCAGAGGGGAAGGTGCTGACGCAGTATGCAGACGCGCGAAGACGACTGGACATCTTACATGGCCATCCGGGCGGCCTGGCTGTCATTCGTGGGCGGCCGCACGCAAGGTGAGATCGCATCCCAATTGGGTGTGTCCCCGGCCAAGGTGCATCGTCTCATTGCCCACGCCCAAAAGGCAGGTTACGTGAAGTTCCAGGTTGACGGCAGGCCAATGGAATGTCTGCAGCTGGAAAAGGAACTTTCTCACTATTTCAGCCTGACCAACTGCATCATAGCACCCGATCTCGGCGGCGGAGATGATGAAGCTGTCCTGCGTGCGATTGCGGTTTCAGCGTCGCAGTTTCTCACTGGCCTGCTAACGGGTGCACACGTCACACGGTTGGGTGTCGGCATGGGTCGGACATTGACGGCGGCGGTTGAATCGCTGCCGAAGACGGCGCGGTCCGATCTCGAAATCATGTCGATCTGTGGATCGCTCACCCGCACTCTTGCTGCCAACCCATATGACATCGTCCAGAAAATGCAGGAGAGAACCGGCGGCATCGGTTATTACCTTCCTGTTCCCTATTTTGCGGAGAACCTGGACGAGAAGGCGATGTTCCTGACACAGCGGAGCGTGCAGGACCTGATGGCGCGCGCGCGCCAGTCCGATGCGTTTCTCATTGGCATCGGTTCGGTTGAGAATGAGGGGCATCTGGTTCAGCGCGGCATGATTTCAAAGCAGGAACAGGAAGAATTGATGTCTTGCGGGGCGGTCTGTGATTTGATGGGCCGCTTTTTGACGATTGAAGGAGAACTGGCTCCCGATCCGCTCGGCGATTGTGCCGTCGGTCTGCACTTTGACGAAGTGCGCGGGCGCCGCGTGATTGCGCTGGTGGGTGGCGAGAGCAAGGTGGATGCCACGCTTGCTGCACTACGTACCGGTGTCATTACCGATCTGGTGGCAGACGAGACCCTCGCGAGGGCTCTGAGTTCGCGGGTCGGATTGCAACTGGCACAGTCCGCATGAAGCGGCTGGGTCACGAGGGGAAACGGGCCGGTCAGATAAGACAGGCCCCCGCATGTCGGAGGACATATACGTGAAAAAGTTTCTAACCATCGGCACGGCGCTTGCCGGACTGGCCTTTTCCATCGCGAGTGCACAAGCAGCCGATATCAAGCCCGCCGTGCTTTACGATCTGGGCGGTCGGAATGACGAATCGTTCAACCAGGCAGCTTTCACCGGAGCCGAGAAGTTCAAGGCCGACTACGGCGTTGAATTCCGTGATTTCGAAATTCAGAACGACGCTCAGCGTGAACAGGCTTTGCGCAACTTTGCCAAGCGCGGCATGAACCCGATCGTGGCTATCGGATTCTCACAGGCCAATGCGGTTGAGAAGGTTGCAAAGGAATTCCCCGATACCCAGTTCGCGATTGTCGACATGGTCGTCGATCTGCCGAACGTCCGCTCGATCCTGTTCAAGGAACATGAAGGGTCCTACATCGTCGGCATGCTTGCCGCGATGGCTTCCGAAACCGGGAAGGTCGGGTTTGTCGGGGGGATGGACATTCCATTGATCCGCAAGTTCGCCTGCGGCTACAAGCAGGGCGTAATGGCCGTGCAGTCGGATGCGGAAGTGTTTGAAAACATGACCGGCACAACCGGCGCCGCCTGGAACGATCCGGTCAAGGGCGGAGAGTTGGCCAAGTCGCAGTTCGATCGTGGCGCGGATGTTGTCTACCACGCGGCAGGCGGCACCGGCATTGGTGTTCTCCAGGCTGCAGCCGACGCAGGTAAACTCGGCATCGGCGTCGACAGCAATCAGAACGGCCTGCACCCGGGATCCGTGCTGACATCCATGCTGAAGCGTGTCGACATCGCCGTCTTCCAGGCGTTTGAAGATGCCAAGAACGATAACTGGTCTTCCGGTTTCGAGGTTCTCGGCCTGCAGGAAGGTGGCGTTGACTGGGCACTCGACGCCAACAACGCGGAACTCGTTAACGACGAGATGAAGGCGGCCGTCGAAGAAGCCACCCAGAAAATCATCTCCGGCGAAGTTGTTGTCCATGACTACATGGCCGATGAATCCTGCCCGGGCTAAGTGACGGCCAGACCACTGCAGCCTCCGCGCAAGGGCGCGGAGGTTTCCCATAATATGTTCTAGCCAGTTGGGGGACCGGATGTTCCGTCTCAGCTCAAGCGCCTGCGCAGCGATATTCGTTGCCGCGCTCTCTGCCACGGCTGCCTGCGCCGACCCGGCCATCGTCTACTCCGTTGGTGGTAAGTTCGACGGCTCATTCAACGAGAGCGCCTTTGCCGGCGTGAAACGGTACATGGAAGAGACCGGCGAGAATGTCAGGGAATTCGAACTGGAACGCGACGCCCAAAGTCTGCAGGCGTTGCGCAATTTTGCAAGCAGGGGCAACGCACCTGTCATCGCGATAGGCTTCAACCAGGCCAACGCCCTGAAGCAGGCGGCGGAGGCTTTTCCAAATTCCGACTTTGCGATCGTCGACATGGTGGTCGATCAGCCTAACGTGCGTTCCTATGTCTTCAAGGAGCACGAAGGTGCCTATATCGGCGGCCTGCTCGCCGCGATGGCTTCGGAGTCTGGCACTGTCGGGTTTGTCGGGGGCATGGACATCCCGATCATTCAGAGATTTCTCTGCGGCTACAAACAGGGTGCCTTGTCGGCCGACCCTGACATCAAGGTGCTGTTCAACATGACCGGCGACACGCCTGCCGCGTTTGCCAATCCGGTTCGTGGAGGCGAATTGGCAACTGCTCAGATCAAACGTGGTGCTGATGTGGTGCTTCAGGCAGCGGGTGGCACCGGGCTTGGCGTGTTGCAGGCTGCCGCGGATGCGGGCGTGCTGGGCATCGGGACGGATAGCAACCAGAATGGACTGCACAAGGGCAAGGTTCTGACGTCGATCCGCAAACGCGTCGACAACGCCGTGTTTGACAGCTTCAATTCTGCCCGGGAAGGCTCGTTTTCGCCGGGTATTCAAGTCCTTGGCCTTGCGGAAGGTGGTATGGACTGGGTTCTGGACGAGAACAACAGGCCATTGATTTCCGATGAAATGAAAACTGCGGCCGATGCGGCAGTTGCCGGAATATCAGACGGAACCATCAAGGTTCATGATGTCATCAGTGACGGAGTGTGCCCATACTGAGGTACGTTTGCGGCGATGGGCAAACAGAAATGAAAAGCAAACTACGTCGGGCCTGGGGGACGGCATGAGCGAAATTCCGGCAATTGAGCTGCGCAAGATCAACAAGAGTTTTGGACCGGTTCATGCCAACAAGGACATTGATCTTGTTGTGAAAAAAGGGTCCATCCACGGGATCATAGGAGAAAATGGCGCGGGCAAGTCGACGCTCATGTCAATTCTCTACGGGTTCTATCATGCTGATGACGGCGACATAATCATCAAAGGCAAGAAAGTGACGATCGCGGACTCCAAGGCCGCCATCGGCATGGGGATCGGCATGGTTCACCAGCATTTCATGCTGGTCGACAATTTTTCGGTTCTGGAAAACGTGGTTCTCGGCGCGGAGGACAGTGCGCTGCTGGCAGGCGGGCTGTCGCGTGCGCGCACCGAATTGAAGCGTCTGGACGAAGAATATGAGCTGCGCGTCGACCCGGAGGCCCTCATTCAGGATCTGCCCGTCGGTCTGCAGCAACGTGTTGAAATATTGAAAGCACTCTACCGCAGTGCCGAGGTTCTGATCCTTGACGAACCGACCGGTGTTCTCACACCGGCAGAGGCGGACCATCTGTTCAAGATCCTCGACGTTCTCAAGAATCAGGGAAAGACTGTCCTGTTGATTACGCACAAGCTGCGCGAAATCATGGCTGTCACCGACACGGTGTCCGTCATGCGCCGCGGCGAGATGGTGGCGACCAGGGAGACGGGGAATACCTCCATGGAAGAACTGGCCGAGTTGATGGTTGGCCGGTCGGTTCTGCTGCGTGTCGACAAGGAGCCGGCGCAACCGGAAGCGCCGGTCATGGAAGTTGAAAATCTCACGGTCACTGACAGCCGTGGTGTCCAGGTTGTCAAGGATGTGAGCCTTTCGGTCCGGGCCGGCGAAAGTGTCGGCATCGCCGGAGTGTCGGGCAATGGACAGTCCGAACTGCTGGAGACACTGTCCGGCATTCGCCGCGCCACAAGCGGAACGCTAAAAATCCATGGTGAAAGCATAGATCTTGGCACCAGCACACTGGATGCTGCGGACATGCGCAAGAAAAACATGGGCCACGTGCCGGAAGACCGGCACCGTATGGGCCTGATCAACAGCTTCACCGAATACGAGAATTCCATTCTTGGTTATCACCGCGACCCCGCCTATTCCCGGGGCTTGCTGATGGACCTGGCGGCGATCAAGAAAAACGCGGTCGCCGAGATCGAGAAATACGATATCCGGCCACCCAATCCGATGCTCAAGACGGCGAATTTCTCTGGTGGCAACCAGCAGAAAATTGTTCTGGCACGGGAGATAGAGCGGGACCCGGAGGTATTGTTGATCGGTCAGCCGACACGCGGTGTCGACATTGGTGCAATTGAGTTTATTCACCGGCGGATCGTTGAACTGCGCGATGCAGGCAAGGGCATTTTGCTTGTTTCGGTTGAACTCGACGAAATCCGTGCACTGTCGGACAGGGTTCTGGTGATGTTTGATGGCAAGATTGTCGGAGAGCGGGGGAGCAACGCTGATGAGGGCGAACTCGGCCTGCTCATGGCAGGTGTCGAAGACAATCGCATGACAGCTGAAGGAGGCGTCCAATGAGTGGCGGTCAACTTCCGCGCTGGGTCGATCTCGGCCTAATCCCCTTCCTGAATCTTTCAGCTGCCTTTCTGGTATCCGGACTGGTCGTTATCCTGATCGGGGAAAATCCGCTGGACGCCGTCAAGGTCCTCCTCTGGGGGTCGCTCGGTTATGCCGAGGGCTTCGGGTTCACGCTGTTTTATGCGACCAACTTCATCTTCACCGGCCTTGCCGTCGCGGTCGCCTTTCATGCAGGTCTGTTCAACATTGGCGGTGAAGGGCAGGCCTATGTCGGTGGCCTCGGGGTTGCGTTCGCCTGCCTGGCGCTCGACCAGTACGTACCCTGGTACGTGACATTGCCATTCGCGATCCTTGGATCGGCTGCGATGGGAGCAGCCTGGGCTTTCATTCCGGCCTGGTTGCAGGCCAAGCGCGGCAGCCACGTGGTTATCACCACCATCATGTTCAACTACATTTCATTTTCGTTCATGGTGTACCTGCTGGGCAATGTCCTGAAGAAGCCGGGCTCCATGCAGAACGAGACCCGGACTTTTGAAGATGGCGGCCGGCTGCCGTTTCTGAACGATGTTTTCCCGTCCTTCGGCTTCGGCTATGCGCCGGTGAACCTGTCCTTGTTCGTGGCCCTGGCTGCCTGTGTGGCCGTCTGGTTCCTGATCTGGCGCACGAAACTCGGTTATGAAATCAGGTCCTTCGGCGCCAACGCCACGGCTGCCGTCTATGCCGGGATTTCACCGGTGCGTATCATCGTTGTCACGATGCTGATATCCGGCGGTCTCGCGGGCATGATGGCAATCAACGAAATCATGGGCTCGCAACACCGGTTGTTGATCGATTTCGTCACCGGTTACGGCTTTGTCGGTATCGCGGTCGCTCTCATGGGGCGCGCCCATCCTGTCGGCATCATCCTGGCGGCCGTGCTGTTCGGCATGCTCTACCAGGGCGGCGCGGAACTCTCGTTTGAAATGCCGAACATCACCCGCGACATGATCATCGTCATCCAGGGTCTTGTCATTCTGTTTGCAGGGGCGCTTGAACACATGTTCCGGCCGGCGATCGTCAGGTTCTTCACGCCCTCCCAGGCCCTTGCTGCGAAGGAGGCGTGATCATGTTCGGTGCAGCTTTTGCCATCTGGCCCATGTGTTTTGGGTTTCAAACGGAGGGCGAGGGCGCAAAAAAAAAAACTTTTTAGGCATCAAAAAACAACTTATTCCTGAAGGTTAAAAAAACTGTGTAGGGGTCAAAAACAAACTATTCTCTTACATTTACTACTGAAAATGACAAGTCAGAGGATTAAACAAACTTGTCAGGAATCAATAAAACATGTCTTCATTTCGTGGCAGGCGCAGATTTCGTGGCAGGCGCAGCACTTTCGCAAGGTCAGGTACAGATTTCGCGGCAGGCGCAGCACTTTCGCAAGGTCAGGTGCAGATTTCGGAGAGAGAGAGAGAGAGAGAGAGAGAGAGAGAGAGAGAGAGAGAGAGAGAGAGAGAGAGAGAGAGAGAGAGAGAGAGAGAGAGAGAGAGAGAGACAGACAGAGAGAGACAGACAAAGAGAGACAGACAGACAGAGAGAGACAGACAGAAAGAGACAGACAGACAGAGAGAGAGAGACAGAGAGAGAGAGAGAGAGACAGACAGGAAGGAAGGAAGGAAGGAAGGCAGGAAGGAAGGGGCAGGAATAAAGAAGAAAGTGACGATTCACTAGGGTGCGTTAATGTCCGCAAACACGCGGGTGGGGGGGTGGCAGCCCCCAGAATATCTTTGTAAGTAGAAATGGTGGGGGGTTGTTGCCCCCATGATGATGGAAAAGTGATGCAACAAAGGGTGCGTTAATCTTTGTAAACATTCTAGAAATCAGCGGGGGGGGGGGGGGGGGGGGGGGGGCTGCCGCCCCCCAAGATGATGGAAGAAGTGATGATTCAACAAAGGGTGCATCCGCCGATTCGAAACCGATATTGGGAACCTCTACTAAGTTTGTTTATTGACCCCTAATAAGTTAGGTTAAATATATATATATATATAAATCCCTGATTTAAAAAAAAAAAAAAATCCCTGATATATTTTTGTTGATGCCTATCCCTCAAACAGACCCCTTTTGGAACATGCTGAAAGGAAAGACCGGTCTCTGGAACAAGATGGCTTCACTTGCTTTCTTTAGGATGGGTATCGCTGAACCCCCGCCCACGCCCTCTCCTCGTCCTCTTCCTCACTCTCATCGTCCTTTGCTTCATTGGCCGCAGTTTCGGGCTCTTCCACCTTCGCCTGACCGCGACCGAACATGTTGAAGGGCCCGAAACGTCAATGGAACAAGTCTTGGCAGGAACCTTCATCGGATGAGCCCCTGGTTTGGCAAATTACCCTAATTCACAAACCAGCACCTTCATCTTTGGGTGAGCCTGACAAGAGGAAGTGTGTGTCCGAAAGGACTGTCCGAAAGATCAAAAAGGCGGGGAACCCTCTTCCCCCCCACAAATCTTTTTGGCTCGTTGCTAGTCTGGTCCGGTTCGCGGGGAGATCGTTTTGCCAAAAAGGAGAAACTGTTGGTGGGTGGGTTCAGGCCAACTCGTCTATTGGCCAACCGTTGCGAAATCTGCGTTGAGCTTCGAAGGGCAACGTATTCCCGGGTTCCACGTCGAGAGGTACCAAAAAGCGACAAAAGCGCCGAAAGGTTTGCCCGGAAATCCTGCCGCAAAGGCAGTCCCTGGCTCGCTGCGGGGGTGTTGGCTTGGGTCGAGCTCATGCGGCATGGCGCCCTGGCAAACCACCTAGAGGTGGCTGTGATTCGCCAAGAATTCGTCCATAGGAGATGGTTCTAAAAGCGCGAGATGCCCAGCAAACCGCGCATGCCTGGAGCTTTGAGCAGCTTGCACCCCACCCTTGGAATGAAAGGCAGACTCGGTCGCCTGATTCTTCCTCTCCTTCTCTTTCTGCTTCTTCTTCTGCTTCGCTTTCTTCTTCTTCACCTGCAGGCTCTGCGCTGCCAACACCGTTTTGCCACACTAGCAAGCCAGGGTTTCGAACAAGCCATTGCCATTTCTGGGCGTCTCGTAGACGGGAATCTGGACTTCTGCGGGTAACCCAGCCCAACAAGACCTTGTTAGGGCTCCTCTTTCGGGGGGCGGGCTTGGCATCCGAATTGCTTCACCTTCCCTATGCAGCGCTCCAAATACCCACTTGCTTGTGGCCATGAAAAGTAGAAAACATGGGGGCTCGGGGGCAGGGAGATGGAGGGGGAGCCCAAACAAGCCCTGAATTAGGCCTGACTAAGAGCCCAAGAGAAACTGCTGGCCAAGCCTCAAAATCAACCTCCACCCCCACCGGTAAGTGGCCATGCCACTCTACAATGGGGTACATCCAGAGCTTTGCGCAGATCGAAGCTCTCTTGGGTTATTTTTTGTGTGCATCATAGAAGTCCGCCTGCAGCGCAAGCCTTTGACGTGACCTGTTCATCCGTGAGAAGCTCCCTTTGGTCTGTGGAAGCTTTGACTCACCAAAGGCCCATGGCGACACCCAATCCAGCCCCTCTTGGTGAGGTTCGTAGGACAGCCATGTGGTCTAATAGATTCAATCCCTGGCTTTGGCGTCAGGTGAAACGGTTCCGAATAATGCTTGGGTGTCCGATGGGATCTGAATACGTACGGAAAAAGAAAAAAATCTCCCCAGGGCCATGGTTGAAGAACAACAACAATCATCTGTTTCGGTTTGATTGTGCATTTCCATAGTTTATGTCCCCCCCCCCCCCCAAAAAAAAAAAAAAAAAAAACTTGTTTATGGCCCCATCTCCAAAACGTTTCAACAGAAGTCCTCCACCCCTCCAAGAAAGTAAAACACAATAACATATAATAACACCAAAACAAAGGTAGGGATTTGGCAACCATTCCCCCCAAAATGGGTTCTCCCAAGTCGCAGGTGTGCAACCCTCAGGTAACTCCCAGCCAGGACTACTTTGTCAGATCCTGGGCTCACAAAGAAGCGGCCACCGAAACCCGAAACCCGATTTGCCGCAACCATGGCCTCGTAACTTGTGGGAACCCTCCTTTTGAGGGTAAAGCGCGTGGTGTGTGTGGGGAAGGGAAGCCAAATGGAAACCACTGATTTTGATGTGCCATTTGAAGACAAAACCCCATGTAGGATCCTATCTGGAAGTCCAATGATTCAGCCACCTGAAGTAAGGATGACATCGCGCAGCATGCCGGCATGGCTTTTCTCCAAGAGACCCAAAATCATGCGCCAAACGTGCAGCCGCTGACAGAAACAAGCCTGGCGGGCGAGGAACCCGCCTCACTCTTAGAGGTCTGCCTGCCTGGAATTGAAACACCGGACGCGCAGGGATCGTCCAAAGTAGGAAGCTCTACATCGCCACCTGAAACTTCCAGCTCAATGCACTCTTTAGGTCAACTCCGCCCCAAGATTTCACTGATAGCGGAGGGAACGCGAGTGGAAGCAAGAGGCTGGGCATAAGCAGTCAGCCAACCAGTGAAAAACCACACGGCGAGTTTTTTCTTGGACCGAGTCCATCGGCTTATGCAGCCTCTCCAAAACTTTGAACCGGCAGCTAGGCTCTTGGCCATAGCCCCATGCCAATATGGCAATATTGACACAGCCCAAGAGATCCAAAACTTCAATCGCGGGCCATTCTCCAGATTCGCCGCGTGTCTTTTTTGAGGCTACCCCGAACAAAAAACAGGCAAGGGTCTTCTTCCTTCTGGCTCCCCCTTAAAACCCAGCAACCAAAAAGGGGTAAAAACAAAAAGACACGACAGACCCGCATGGCCATGGGTCGAAATCCAAATCGTATTTCCAGTCAACATCCCAATCCCCCCTAAAATAGGTGCTAAAATGGGTGGTGAATTCACCTACTCACCAAAATGGGATCCCGTTTAACGGTTTTGACCCACGGCCACATCTCGCGCATTCAGAAGTCCCCCTTCTCCGCCTTTGCCCACTGCAGTGCTTGGATCAACCGGCTTTCCCGGCTTTCGCGGCGTTCATCCACCAGCGACTGCAGAGAGGGCGCTCTCGTGGGAAAGGACTCCTTGCAGCCCCCTGTAAACGGACAGTCTGTCGACCTTTCTTGGGGGTACGGTGGATTCCCCAAAGTAAGTCAACCACAAACCATGGGAATTTACAGGGTTTCCTTTGTTCCCTACTTGCAATATTTAGGGCATCAACCGTAGCCCTCTTTTTGTGTGGTTTTAAAGGGGTTGTGGGTCCGATTCCCAAGAAAAGACAGACCCACATTGCGCGAAACCCCCGGCGAGTCCTCGGGGTTCGTCATGCCATGGTCTTCTGAAACCGACGCCAGGCCGCGCCGCCTGAAGGGCCTTTTGCCGCGCACGCGAGCGCCCGGCATCGGCGGAATGGGCTCCATGCGGTAAAAATCGGGTCAAAGGGCACGGCCTTGAGCAACCATAGCTGAGCCGCTAGTGGCGGCGGGTAGCAGCCTTCGTCTCACTTTGGAGCTTTGGAGCTTCGGATGTAGAGCTAGGGTCCTTCCCGTCCCGATCCTCTCGTGGCCATGGCTCTGAAAGGGAAATGGACCTGAGGTCCGTCAAGCTTTCCATGTTCCCCAAGAAGCCGACCTTTGTGGTTTGGAGGGCGCCCAGATTGCGGAAAAAAGGCCAATTGGCTGGGCAAGCGCCGATCTTTGCCGTTGCATGGTGTTGAATGAAGTACAAAACCCCTGATATCCCACGACCTTGATTGCCCTCGTCCAATCAATCTTCACTGAAAGAGGGGAAGGTTCCTTGGTACGTGAAAAGCCGCTTCCAGCACTTTGGAGGTCGAGGGTAAGGGCTTCCGAGTTTCAGCCACTCCCGCATCATGGTGAGGAACGCCCCCAAAGAACAATGGGTGGCTGGCCTTTTTTGGGGATCCCCAAAACGGATTCGGTGTTTCTTTTGGTTTTCCTTAAAAACCACCCAAAACATGGGTACCCTCAAAAGAAGGCACACCCATGCATATGATGCGGGCTTGCTCAAAAAGGGCCAAAAGACAAAAGCACAATGCCAAAACAAACACACAAATGCTATCGGTGCGTTTCTACGCAAAAGGGGAACGGTCTGTCTGGTTTGAACAAAGGGCTCTCCTCCCCTTTGGTTTGTTTAGGCAAAACTGTCTAGACCGCACAAAGTTGATCCATTTCAAGACACTACCCCTGTTTCCCCCTCAAAGGCGCCCAATATTATTGACTTTTTCTTTCGCTCTAAGAATCCCGGCCCACAAGACACAGAAAGTAACAGCACCCCAGCGCCCTCAAAAAAGACGCACCGCAGGGTTCAAAAAAAGATACGCCAAACAGGATTCGCCTCAACAAAACGAGTATCCTCAAAAAAGGCACCCCCTCGCCCACAAAGGGAAGAACAAACACACATTCCAAACAAGTTAAACCCCTCAAACAAGAATTGCTACCCTCTATTTCTTGGAGGGTATTCCAAAAAAAACACGAGGGTCCCCCCCTAACCCCCCTCCCCCACCCACCCACCCCAAGACACACAAAAACCAAACGAACAGAAAAAAACAAAGACGACCAAAACCCACAAAAAACGCCCGGGGCAATCCCCCACCCCCCCCCCCCGCCCCAGCGACCACGCGCCACCGCGCCTCCTTGAGCTGCTCCGCGTCCAGGTCCTCCAGCAGCTCCGCCTCCGCCGCCTTGGCGGCCTCCAGCTCCACCGAGGCCTCGCGCGCAACGAGCGCGCGGCACTGGTTGATGGGACTGGAGGATGGGGATGAGGTCGGTGCTTTTGAACTTTAGGTTTTTCTAGTTGTGATGTGTTGGCGTTGACGTGTTTCATGTTGTTGCTCTAATTTGTGATGTGTTCGTGGTGGTGTTGTGTTTGATGGTTTGATGATGCATTTGTTTTGATGTTTTGATGACGTGGTTGATGATGTTTAATGTTTTGATGTCTTAGTTTTCTGGATGTTAGGCTTCAAGGTTTTCTGGATTGGGGTCGATCAATATTGCCTTCGGCCCCCACATGACCATGGGCAAGAACCCTAACCAACAAGAGCGCTTTACTCCGCTTGGAAACTAAGCATGCAAGCCCAAGACTGGCATCCAAAAAAGAAGAGTGTTTTCTCTTCCAGAAGCGAAACCACCTTGTTCGCTGATTCCGGGGCCCTTTCTTCTCCTTCCGGCCAGCAACAAATTGGCATGTCGAGATTCCGGCCCATGATTAGTGACCCTTATGCATATTGATGTCCTGGGGAGGCGCCCTTTCTCAGAAGGCCAACATCCACCTTGAGCCGACTGCCGGATCGAAGAGGTGCCGCGCTCTGTGAGTCTACATGGAATCTGCATGTGTTACCATAACTCCAAGGCTGAACTAAGGGATCCCCAAGCTGGCTCCCCCAAATAAGATGAAATTGATAGTCTTCATGGCTCCAACACAGGCAGCCTTTTGGGTTTCCATGGATCTGTTTTGTCCCGGATCATGGCTCACAAAACCAGCACCCATCGATTTTTCACCCAGCTCACCCGATCCAAACACATCCTACGGGCCTACGGCTCCAGCCAGCCAGGTCCCATCCCCATCCCGCCTGAGTGGGGGCCTCCCGACTCCCGGGCATCTGCAGCTCCGGGCACAGCTTCGGCAGGCGCGGCTCCCGCAGCAAGGTCCGCAGCGCGTCGTCCTTCGAGACCGGCACGCTGGTTTCGGGGCAGCCGGCCGGGCAGGGGGGGGGGGAGGAAGGGCGGGGGGGATGGGAGGAGGGGCCAAATTCGGGTTTAGTTGTTGATGAAGTCTCCCATTGGTCCAAAAAAGCGGACACTTTCAGCAGTGATTGCTCAAAGGCTAGGTCTACCCAAATGAGCATTGAAGGAGATTCTACTCCACCAACTCCACACCCCAACTCAACCCCAATTCCAACACGAATCTAAAGGTCGCAAAAGCACACCAAGAGCAACTCAGGTGAAGGGAGCCTGCGAGGAGGATTGAGACATCTGAGACGCTTGACACCCCTCTTTTTGTCCTCATGTGCGCTTCTATCACGAAAGCTGACAGGACTTGGAAGATAGCTGGTTGTTTGGATCGGCAGCTTGGGGACTTGGGGACTTGGGGGAAGATGAATAGCTTACTCTGATGGCAAAGTGACCCTGGGCAAGTTCTGTGACGTTGACTCATGCATGGGTAATGTTGCTTCTTGACTGGAATCATTCGGGTCCGGCCACCTGTTTGAACCTACCTCATCTTTTGCAATGTATGCATCACAGGATTTTCGTTGGAATGTCACTTCACAAATGGCGCGTTTCCAAGTGGTTGCCATATAGCCGGCCTTCAACGCCACATTTATCATTTTGGAAAAGGACAAGTTTGCACCAACTCGCAGGGGTAGGATTATCCATGATACGTATATATA
The DNA here is from genome assembly GCA_963377175.1 of Effrenium voratum. Classification (NCBI taxonomy): domain Eukaryota; class Dinophyceae; order Suessiales; family Symbiodiniaceae; genus Effrenium; species Effrenium voratum. The sequence goes on from CAUJNA010000468.1 coordinate 63,830, forward strand.
TATATATGTACATACATCCGCTCCAAAATGTGCCTGCATCATCACCGTTTGGTTGCTAGGTTTACACATTTCCTTCAACTCTTCAACTCGGATGATGCTCAAAGCGGATCGATAGGGAAACCCGACCCTGCACTTTCAGCGGGCACAGCCCGGCTGGTAATGTCCCTTTGACATACCACTCGGACATGGCTGTGAGAATGGCAAAATCGCGATCATAGATGGCCCTGGTAAATGAACTAAAACCAATCTAAACCGTTCTATCTATTTGTAAACAAACTAACCTCAAAAGGACACCTATGATCATCACGCTTTCGGCAGAGTTGTGGCACCTTTGGCACAAACAAGTAGGCGGACTCAATAAGGCAAATGGTCGGGCTTGTCTCCGCATGGGATATAGAACCCACAAAACGGGAGGTTTCTCTTTGGTGTCCCTTTCCAACACTGCCTAAGCATGCTACTATCAAAGACCTGGAAGAAAAACATGGGTGTGTCACAAGATCACAGCCAAGAGGGTGGGGGGCTCGCTTTTGATTTCCTCTTGACGAAGCGGGCTCCGTTTGAGGAGAAATACAGTTGCAAGCAAGCAATAAAGAGTGGAAACCGAGCAACAAAGGGAACCCAAGAGGATACCAACCACTTTCAAGGCAAATCAGAGGCAAATCCCTTTGGGTGTTTCTCAAAAATTAGAGACCCTTGAAAGTGACTTGTTCCCTTCCTTCCCTTTAAACCCAAACAAAAAGGGGATGAAATGGTTGAGCTTTCTCCGGGAGCCAACTGGTCCTTGAGGTAGATGAGCATGCAGGCGCGCGACTCCCGGGGACGCTTCAGCACTGCTGAGGGCCCGTAGAGATAGTTCACGCAGAGCCACTCCTGGATCAAATTTCGGCTCGCGCAAAGCCTCATACCGTTCCTCCCACTAACAGAAGGTATCTCACAGGTAAATTCCTGGAAGCTCATTGTTCTCTTTAAGAGACCCTCTGTCAGGTGCCACGGCAACGTGGGGGTTTAGGTTTGGCTCCTTTGACATCATACGGGGACCTCCCTGACTCACAAACAGATCCACTGCGCAAGCCAATTGAAGTGGAAAAGCTGGTCAGACTATGCCTGGCACCCATCGCCATGTCCTTTTAAACACATCTGTTGAAAAATCAAGCAATCACGGACTCAGCAA
>CAUJNA010000468.1:70000-112500 GCA_963377175.1 Effrenium voratum
TTCAGGTACCACTGCAGCACGTTCGGCCTGAATGGCAAAAAATCCCACGAGGAATCGGACGGAATCGGTGCTTTTGATCCATCTAATCCGGAAGGGTTCCCTGGAGGAAAGGAATCCCCACTAGAAAGGGACCCTTGATAAATATCTGAAGGGTTTATTCATCAGGGGTCAACAAAGCTTTTAACAATACCTTTGTTGATACAAGTTTGGCACTAGGTTCTCACATTTTCCCGTAAGGTCTCACAAGCACCCTGGAATCTGCCGTGTCTCTCGCGGGGATTTGCGCAACAGGCCAGGTGCAGAGGTTAAGTCGCTGAGGGCAGGCAGCACGGCTCCACTTTGGTGGGAAAAGATGGGCGTTATCCAAAGAAGCTGAATTCAAGCCCCATGAGGACACTTTTGCATTGCATACAAGTACATCTGGGTTGAGTATAAGCATGAATGAACCCCAAGTAAACCCTATGAAGAGACCTTCATCCTCGCTGAGATCGCAAACCCACTTTGCGAGGCCGACATCACTTGCCGACATCGGCATAGAAACCCAGATAGGGTTAAACCACCCAACGGGTGGCATAAGTCCCAAAGCAGATCTCTCCCTGAGGCAAGCTCGAGTCCCGATCCCAAAGAAGCCGCACCAACCGATTTCCCGGCCCCGCACGTCCCTTCTTCATCTTTGCCTTGGGGAGCGAAGGCCCGAATCCCTCAAGCAAAAAAATGCGAAACTCCTTCGCCCCTATCCTTCCCAAGTCCTTCAAACTGAACGTTTCCTCTGGCACAACAGGTTTCTCTGGCAGAACAGGTGTCCATGGCGCGCCCAGCGAGGTACGATATGATACACCGGCTCAACCCGGATGGCGCCAAGAATGCAGCCTTTCTCCATGGGAATCGCTCGCAAACCAATAAAAAGGAAACCAGAAAGAAAACCTATGGATCACTTTAACTTCGGGGGAACGACAAGCACGTCTGGCTATGCTCATTTTATGGGGACCCTACCAGATGGCAAAACAATTTCCAGATGATACCACTGATCTTCCCAGATCCCCTGCTAAAGGTCGAGAACGTTTCGTGGTTTAGTGGAAACTACCGCCAAACCCACTAAACCCACTCGCTTAGAAGCGCATGTCAGTTTTTCTCAGCAAACATGTTTTTTTTTCTGCGCAAACATGCCCCAAAAAACTACCCAAAGGAAAAAGACCTAAGGAATCGCATGGCTGGGGACCACGGGAAGCCAAAAAAACCACGCCACGGCTCGGATTGTCTCCCAGCGGCATGCGCCGGAACTTCCGCATGGTGCGCACCCGCAGGCCAGCGCCATCCTCGATGACCTTGGGAGAGAAGTAGTGGTCCAAGGTGTCCTGCCGAGAGGAGAACAGGTGCTTGGCCTTTGCATGTGAATATGTGCATATACATATATACAGATATCTGTATATATATATATATATGCATGAATGTATTAGTTGCATAGATATGTATCTGATTGTATCTGTGTGCGTGTGTAGCGTGAATGTGTGTATACGTGTATGTGTGTCTGTGTGTCTGTGTGTTTGTGTTTATGTGTGTTTGTGAGTCTGCATGCGTGTATGTGCGTGTATGTGCCAATGCGTGTGTACGGTTATGTATGTGTGTCTGTATGTGTGTATGTCTGTATGATGTGTGTATGTGTGCATATGTAAGTATGTGTGTGTCTCTGTGTCTATATGTATGTATATGTATGTATATGTATGTATATGTATGTATATGTATGTATCTGTTTGCATATGTATGTATGCGTATGTATATGTATGTATATGTATATGTGTGTGTCTGTTTGTATGTATGTAAATGCAGGCATGTATGTATGTATGTATGTATGTATGTATGTATCTATCTATCTATCTATCTATCTATCTCTCTATATATGTATATGAATATGTATATGTATGTACATGTATATGCACATATACATGTACGTATGTGTGTATGTATGTATGTATGTATGTATGTATGTATGTATGTATGTATGTATGTATGTATGTATGTATGTAGGTATGTGTGTGTGTGTGTATGTATGTATGTATGTATGTATGTATGTATGTATGTATGTGTATGTGTATGTATGTATGTATGTATGTATGTATGTATGTATGTATGTATGTATGTATGTATGTATGTATGTATGTATGTATGTATGTATGTATGTATGTATGTATGTATGTATGTATGTATGTATGTATGTATGTATGTATGTATGTATGTATGTATGTATGTGTGTGTGTGTATGTGTGTGTATGTGTGTGCGTATGTATGTATGTATGTATGTATGTATCTATCTATCGATCTATCTATCCATCTATGTATGTATGTATATGTTTGTGTATGTGTGTTTATGTCTGGGTATGTATGTGTATGTATGTGTATGTATGTGTATGTATGAATATGTATGTATATGTATGTATATGTATGTATATGTATGTATGTAGATATGTATGTAAGTATGTATGTATGTGTATGTATATGTATATGTATATGTATGTGTATGTGTATGTGTATGTGTATGTGTATGTGTGTGTATGTATGTGTTTGTATGTGTTTGTATGTGTATGTATGTGTATGTGTATGTATGTATGTATGTATGTATGTATGTATGTATGTATGTATGTATCTATCTATCTATCCATCTATCTATGTATGTATGTATGTATGCATGTGTGTGTGTATGTATTTGTATGTATATGTATGTATATGTATGTATATGTATGTGTATGTGTGCATGTGTGTATGTATGTATGATTATGTATGTAGATGTATATATATATATATATGTATGTATATGTATGTGTATGTGTGCATGTGTGTATGCATGCATGTGTGTATGCATGCATGTGTGTATGCATGCATACACCATGCATGCATGCATGCAGGAATGTAGGTAGGTAGGTAGGTAGGTAGGTAGGTAGGTATGTACGTATGTATGTATATATGTGTGTATGTATCTGTGTCTGCGTGTATCTGTGTCTGTCTATGTGTGTTTGTGTGGCTGTGTGCGTGTGTGTATGTGTGTATATATGTGTGTGTATATGTGTGTGTATGTGTGTATGTGTCTGTGTGTCTGTGTGTCTGTGTGTCTGTGTGTCTGTGTGTCTGTGTGTCTGTGTGTCTGTGTGCCTGCTTGTCTCTCTGTCTGGCTGTCGTCTGTCTGTCTGTCTGTATGTATGTATGGCCGTATATACCCTTGCTCGCAAAACCATAGCAAAATATGTTTCTCCTTGACCTGTCAGTGGGAAAAGGAGCATCGCATACACACCACAAGTTGAAAGGGGACATGTGCTTGCAAAAAGCACAGAAACCCCGTAAAAGCCAACAAGCCCCTTGAATGGACTGACCCACTGGTCACAAGCATTCATCAGCCCGAGGGGGAAACCAGTGGGCAAGGAACACCACCAGAACTCCGCCAAAAGCTGGGCGCTCGCCTTCTTGACTTGGGCCAAGGGGATGTGTGAGTTTCTTCTACTGGTTCTGTGTTCACCCCCAATGACAGGTGCTCGGGAGAGCTTCAATGCAACCATCTTGGCTCTTGGTGAAAACAAAAGGAGTTGCCCGTTTGGAGTTGCCCTCCAGCAAGCGTCCTTGTGACAGGCCATATCCACCCAATGTTCATGAGAATATTCCGACGCTTGGAGGCCTCCCGCACATGTGCTGTGTGTGTATGTCTGTTTTGGGCCCCCGCCCAAAGCCAAAAAAAAGGAAAATAAATGTGTGTTCCTTCTGGCTTGTCCGCTCCTGTAAAAATCCTACCAATCAAGATGTACCTCAAGGTGTTACCCAGGGACAAAACCTAGCAATCAAGAAGTAGCCTCAAAAAAGGAGTGACAATCCCATGCTCTCAGCCAATGCTGGAGAAAGCCGATCCCAACCCTTCCCCCCCCCCAATTCGATCACTCGCGAGCTGGGCCACGGCCACGACCGCCCGGTCGTGTCCTCCAAGGTCTTGAACCCGCGCACCACCTACAGCCGGCAAGCCAAGGCGCCCAAGCCCAATCAAGCCAAGTGCCTTCCGTAGGGGGATTTTTGGGGGGTTTGGGCTTTTGGACTTAGGAGACCCACTGCGAAAGGAACCTGAAACTTTTGTGGAAGCGTCCATGATGGACTTTTTATGAAAGGAAGAAGTCATGTTTCGTTTCGATGCCCCCCTTTTGCCAGGATGATGCTTCAATCATCCAATACAAGGACCCCTGCCATACAGTGGCACTTCAATGTAATGGCTCGCAAGATTTTGCCCCCGACCACAAGTGGATGATACTCCCTGGCCAGTGCCATAAGGACATCCCCTGACCGTTGACCGTCGAATTCGCCATGTCCGTCTCAGTCGGAGAAATCATCAGGAGATGTCCGTAACCTTTGCAAAAACACTAGAGCAACATCTCAGCCCCGTCACAATTCCAACAAGTCAGGCTGCCTTCTGCATCCTTTCGGATCTGTGTCAAACCTAGTCTCTGGCGCAAAACAGGAGAACATCGAGAAAAAGCTTGATGTATCCTTAGATGCGAGCTGCAGACTCTTGGACTTGGACAAGGCTTCACGCATGGTTTTTCGTAGTCCATCCTTGAAGCTGAGACACGGAACCAAAATGGATTTCTCTCTAAATCGGCTGAACTGCTCCCGACGTAATTCCCTCAAATGACATGTTTACTGATTGATTGCTTGGCTGAGGTTGTTCAGGGTGTATTGGGGTGTGCCCATCTGGGTTGTGTCAAAATGACGAGGGATCCCCAACCCGCAACTTTTTGTGGGACAGAACAAAGGGAAAACACTCTCTGGCACAAGTTGTTCAAGATGTTGAGCAAGACAGGTCCAAACTGTTCATTTGCCGCCAAAACGGTATGTCAAAAAGGTTGCTTAGGGTTCCGGAATTCAGGCAGTGGGCCTCCCAGCACTGGGGAACCCCGGCCAGGGTGAAGCAAGGCCCTTGGTACACCGAGCTGTCTGAGAAGTCCCCGTCGATCGCCTGCGCGATCCACTCCACCTGCCAAGGACTTCTGACCCGGCAGAAGTAGCATGATCGAACTTCTGGTTTTGGCAGCCAGTTTGGTCCTCCTCCATGTTCTTGTTCGCTTGCTGAGAAAAATGAGAAAATATGTGCAGTTTTGTTAGGTTCCCTTTGAAACCGACATGTAATAGAAAAACAATTCTGAAGCAAACGGAAGTGCTAGAATGTCTGGTTCGGCATGGGTTGCAAAAGAGGCACGAATTGGGAAATTACGGTTCTTGGAATCATGGTTCCTGGGTTTTCTAGGATTTCCTAGAATTTCTCGGTTCATAGAATTGTTGGAATCGTGATTTGATGTTTCCCCCAGCGCCACTTTCAAATTGACGATTGCTCGGGAACCAAAACACCCGTGCAACTTATGCAAGCACTGGGGCAAACACAGGCCCCCCTATGGCGAGGAGAAAAACCTCTGATCACGACGGAGGACGTTTCAAGCACCAGGCCCAGAAATCAAAGGCGATCTGTGGTCAAACTGATGCACAATTCGACCGCAACGGAATTTTGCCAAACCAAACACATATGTTTGTTTTTAGGGCAACTGGAGGTCTTGCTTCCATAGTTCAATCGCACACCCTTGTCGCTTGAATCTTTAAGGACGCCCGCCAAAACAAGCAGCAAAGCATACCCCGCAGCCGAGCACGCGCTCGCCGGCGCAACTGGTTGCGCCGTGCCTCGAACTCGAACATCTCCTGCACCGTCTCCCACAGCGCCCGGTTCTCCTGCGGCACCTCGACCACCTTTGGGATCGCCTGACCATGGCGCCTTGATCTAAGGACCTGGTGCTGTGAACCCTTCACAGCAAGTTGGCAACCCAAGACCGACATGTGGCCGTTGCTCAACATTTGGGGGGACCCCCAAAATGCATGGCTTTCCTTGTCATCTTCAACACCTGCCCAAACAGGTGCACCCACAAAACACAGCCACACAGACACACGCAGAGACACACGCAGAGACACACACACACACACACAGAGACACACACACACACACATTGACTCACGTCTTCACGAACATGGCCGCCTTAGATCAAAGCTCCCGCCTTGGCCGCCTTTCCCTTCGCCTTGGCTGCTGCCTTCACCGCCGCCTCCTCCGCCTGATTGGATACCAGCCGAATACCAGGATCCTGTCACCAACCTGACTGAGTCCTGAAGACGACTTTCCTTTTGAAAAGCTCTCTGGTTCTATGCGCGTTCGTGGGGATAGTGGGTAGCCACCTTGCAGCTCCCATGGGTATTTCCGTAGGACGGAAGGCGAAAAACGCGCAGATCTCGAGTCGACTCGAGCCTTGAGCATCTCCGAGGGGATGAACTCGGACTCCAGGCAATGGAAGACTTCGGTGCAGAACCCGTCCGGGTCGGCCTGGACCAAACCGAAAAAAACGTGGGACTAGGGCCACCTCTGGGTGCGCGCTATGCAGCTCTGCGCACCGAGTTGCCCCCCAACGAAAAACTCAGGAAATGCTAAGACCCCGGAGGCTGTGTTGGGAGAAAAAAGGACGCACCGGGGAAAGGTTCAAAAAGCTCAAAGTGTTGTGTGGATCTAGGAAGAAAGGTGCCTGTCCAATTGTCTTGGTTCTTTGTTGGTCTTGAGTCTTGCAAAATTTCGCAGGCAGGAGGGTTTCAACAATGGCTGTGCGTCCACCCCAATTCATATATTTGAACGTGCTACAAGGGACACCAAAAGCCTAGCTAAATGGGTGACATAGCTCAATCTAGTGATTGGCCGGACCTCCAGCCGCCCCTCTTTTGGCTAAGCTTGGAAAGGGGGTCTGCCAGGTTTTGAAAGCTAGTTGGATTCATCCATTGGATTCTTCTGGATGAACACATAATTAAATCATTCACCAACCAACAAGGTTCAGCTTGCACGGGTCTCTCTTCGTTGGACCGTGACAACGATAGGCCAGCCAAATCAAAACAAGCGCGTGTAGCTTCGGACTACTCCGAAGTGTCGGATCGAGTAGAGCGGCCCTCACGAGACAAGTCATTTGTGTATATCTGTACATACTGTAATACATCTTTATGTCTGAGAAACCGCCAATTAGCAACAAACTCCAACAGAAGTTGGTCCCCAGGATGACGATGATAAATGTGTCAAAAAGGAGAGGCAAACCCGAAGGATGATAAATGACAGGCAAGATGTCCAAGAAGATGACTGCGAGCGTCCTTCCAAAACAAACAAAATACAAGAAACACTCCTCTGGCGCCATCCTCACTGAAACTTCCCGAACCGCCGCCCGAACCGCCACCGCCGCTCCCCGCACCCCCCGGCCTTGCAGACGCGAGACCAGCCCTTGCGCCCAAAGGCGGCGCAAAGCACCGAGCAGGACGCCGGCATCGTGCGGTGCTGGCGCAGCGGGAAAGGCAAAACGTACTTGGAGTGCCGCCGGTCTTTAGTGCCTTGTTTGTGCCATCCATCTGCAAATGCTACTACAATTCCAGAAGCGGATTTAAGAATTGGTTTCAAGGACCTTTGTCCTGGTGAGCTCGCTCAGTTGAGCTTGCTATAGAATGGGCAGAAAGCATAAGGAGCAGAGCTAAGAGAAGAGCCGAGAGCCAAGTAGCCAAGAAAAACCTAAGGCCCCAGGTTTTACTCTTCCCGATGTTTCCTGAAAACAGAGTCGAGGGGCCGGGAACAATTCCTGACGCGTCCGTTCATAAACAACCCAAAAAGCCTGCCTTTCAAAAATTACATAGCGCTTGGGACAATATGCGACTCCTTCCCCAAAACAACATGGACAATTGGACGTTTCGTCAGGAAGTTGGGGCCCAAGCCCGCCATGTCTTCCCAAATTGACAATAGACTGCGAGGACTGTTGCCCGTTGCTCATGGCTAGCTGAGGCTGTTTCTGCATATCAATCCGCAACAGTCAGTCATGACAATACCGTGCATGTCAAAAAGGCAATGGCAACTATGCCCAGACAATTTGTCAGCATTCAAGTCTCGCCAACTGGCTGTTTGAGACCATGTTCCGAAGATTGAATGTATCTGGCTTCTGCCAAGCAAGGCCAGTGCCCGACCCTTGTATCGAGAGCTTTCATACGAGAATGCTTGAGAATCGGCAGCCCGCCTTTCTCCACCTAGCTTTCCCTTTCATCAGATTGTTCTGCATGTAATCGCGTGTGTATACTTGACACTTGTACATATATATATATATATATATATATGTCTATACATGTGTGTATATATATATATATGTATCTATGCATAGATATACACATGCATAGAATCCTGGCAGGCCACGCATGATCTTGCAGGGAAGATCCCGGTTCTGTTGAGAAATCGCCACTCTTCAAGCCTGAGAAATCGCCACTCTTCAAGCCGGATTGCTAAGAGACCTCACGTGTGGAAGGGGCACGATTCAAAACCTGGGGGGGGAGGAATTCGGTTGACACTGATCAAAACCCCCTCCATGCAGGTTCCCTTAGGCTCCCTAAATATTGCGCAAGTCGACCCTGCTATGGAAATTGCCGTAGAATGCAAGACTATCAAACTTGGCCCCGCAACTTGATTGAGAGGTTGATCAAGATTCCCTTCGGCCTTCCCATTTCATGGTTGAAATATCATCGTTTTGGGGGTTCCAAGCAATAGTCCCAGGTGAAGAACCTTTTAATCAACCCCTATCTGGCTATCAAACGAGGTGAGGGCCCGATTATTCCAAGCTACAGCCAAGGAGCTGAGTTACTTCGAGTGCTGAGCCGATCTTTCACTGGGTGCCTTGTTTGTGCCATCCATCTGCAACTCTTACCATAATTCCAAAAGCTGAATTCAGAATTGGATCCTCAAGGACATTTACCGTCGCTTTCGCTCGTTCTAGGTGAGCTCGCTATGGGCAGATCCATCGCCTAGACCCTGGCCCAACCCCCCCCCAGGGCTTTGGCCCAATCGCCTGCAGCCGAACAAAGATTTCCCGTAGGGCTGGCAACACCTGGGCCACGCTCGGGAGACGGTGGCAAAGAACTCCCAAGGGAGGTGGGGGTGGAGCTGGTGGGGGTGGTGAACAAGGAACGGGCCCTTCACACAATGTATCCTTCTTAGATGGGACTTTCAAAAGAATCCCGAACATTTCTGCTAGGTAGAGGAGTCTGAATGCTCTCCCGGCAACTTATAGCTGCGCTCCTTGCAACAGGAAGGGGCGACTCAGCTTGCACACCAAGCCACGCAGGATTTCTTCTGCCCCGACATCTGCCCGGTGATGGACGCCGAGTAGATCGCCTCAAAGCATGTCACAAAACCACCGTTGCAATTGGGAGCCTGGTGAAAAACTCCCAGCTCCGCTTTCTTGCAAGCGAATCATCTGCCATCTTCAGGGCACCAAACGGGAAAAGCTGTCAAGGCCTTTGAGAATGAAGCCCTTCAAGAAATCATCCTCCGCACTCTGCACTCGACTCGGGGCCCCGCGTTGCGGAAGAATCCAAGGTGGTACCAAACCTGCACGATGCTGTTCAGGTAGTTGGGAACTTTCCTGAGGGCCGGCGCCAACGTGGGAAATGGTTGTTCCGATTCAAACGGGTGAGTTTTTTTAGGGGACCCGACAACATGGTTGTGTTCCTTTTGGTTCCCTCTAAACCAACGCCCCCTCAAAAAAAGACACCCCCAAATCCCGGCGACGTTGTCTCTTTCAAGGTGATTCATTTGGCCCGCCTGAAACCACTTGTTTATCGCAACCATAGCTGGCTGGCTCGTGGCTTGCATAATTTGCGACCCACAATTCTATACCATAGGACAGGGCTGTTGTGATTGCAATGAGATCCTTGGCATGGTGTCCACAATCGAAACCGTGACAAGGGTTGTCCCAACCACATGTCAACCCAATGACGACCAGGAGAAATCGATAAAGCTTGAGCAACTAGGCGAGAGCTCATCCAAGCCAAGCTGCTCATACAAACCAGGGTCGATCTTGCCTCAGCATCACTCTCTCTCGACTGCCACAGGTGCAACTACAAAATTGAAATGTGCGGATTTTCTAGGGGTACCTTGCCCATTCTTTCCAGGCATCCTTCTTTCTAAAAAACTACCCAAAATGCTGGGAAACAGCTGATCTTTAAAAAGAACGATGCTTGAAAAGACTGGTTGGAATCAACCCCTAGACATTTGCCTACCTGCGAAACCTGAGGACTTACGAAGCCGAGGTGCCCAAGCTCATGTATCTGGACTTGTTCTTGCTGTTCACCTTCATTGCCCCGCCGGCCAGGTACACCGAAGCGCCTGAGGCTCGAAGGGCGCTGGATGCGCCCAACAAGCAAACAGGCAGATCCAAATCAACGAACGAAAGCAAGGAAGCAAGCGAAGCAAAGCAAAATCAAAGTCAAATGCAAAGCAATTGAACAGGCAAAGCAAGGCAAGCAATCGAAGCAAGCTCACAACCAAAAAACCAAACCACATCCGACAGCGCAAGCAACCAACCAAACACACACACACACACACACACACACACACACACACACACACACACACACACACACACACACACACACACACACACACACACACACACACACACGCACACGCACACGCACACGCACACGCACACGCACACGCACACACACACGCACACGCACACGCACACGCACACGCACACGCACACGCACACGCACACGCACACGCACACGCACACGCACACGCACACGCACACGCACACACGCACACGCACACGCACACGCACACGCACACGCACACGCACACGCACACGCACACGCACACGCACACGCACACGCACACGCACACGCACACGCGCCGCGCGCGCGCGCGCGCGCGCACGCACGTGCACGCACACGCACACGCACACGCACACGCACACGCACACGCACACACGCACACGCGCACGCGCACGCGCACGCGCACGCGCACGCACGCACACACAAGCAACAAATGCAAGCCCACAATTTACGTGTCTGGCGTGCTTCCAGTTTCTTTCTTATGACTGCCATCGTGGGAAGCCAACCCTTCCTTTCCAAAATGTAAAGGTTGATGATCCGATCCCGATTCATTCTTGTCACCCAGCATTCTCGTGAGAAGCCACCCGAGTTTTTTGGTGTTTGGATCTCCCAAGCAGCGCAAGAGCTGCTCGAAGGGGAACCTATCCGCCAATCCGCCAAACCCAGGATTCACGTGTTGACCCCAAATCGCGCTCCCGGAAAAGAAGAATCAAGGGCTTCACTGGTGCTTTCAAGTGGAAACCAAAAAACAAACCATGCTTCTTTCATGGAATCCCCCGTACCAATTATTTCACGAGATTTGGTCGTGAAACCCATGACAAGTTCCCCAGGTCACAGCCCTGAAGTCGCTTGCGCTCTCGCTCTTTCGCGCCGCGGCGCGGAAGCACACGGTGTCGTCCTGCCAGGTTCCAATGCCATAGGGAAGGACCGAATCGGAGCGAATCCGGGTAAGAATGAACCGGTTTTAACTTGAGTCCCTGAGAAAGGAAACCAAATCGAATCGGGATTGCTCCAGCACAAACAGGAGCTTCAAACACGAGTTCCAAACCCGCTTTATTGGCATACCTTGACTCCTACAGGTCAAAATAAACAAAAAAAACAGTTGTTGTTGCCATCCTCACAACTTTCCCTTCAATTCCCCGACACCTTCCCCCCAACGTGACACATCTGGGGGCGGGGGAATTCGTCCAATGCGGTCCTTGTCCACAAAGCCGCTGCTCCGGAGGGTCACCTCGTCGCAGTGGACGAAGTCGTGCCAGCCCCGGTCAATGGCCTGGAGATCTCCGAGTCCGAAAGAAAAAGAAAAAAACACATGGCCGGACAGGAGGTGCCAGGACGAAGAAATGCGCAGATTCTGATAAACCCCCGGCAGATTAGGGAGAAAGAATGCTTTTGAGATTTCGAGGGAAAGAATGCCCGATACATAGGATCATGTATTTGCGAGGTCGACGAGCATGAATTGACTGGAGAGCTTCGGGGTGGTTGGGTGGGGTGTCGCCATGATGATTCTTGATGCTTGTGTGACTGAGGGCCGAATAGAAGCCTCGGAGAGACCTCTATGAAAACCTCATGCTCCTCTAGATTTACCCCTGGCTCAGTGCCCAGGTTCAGCTTGGTTTGCAAGTCGAGTGTATACACTGAGGACTGAACACGCTGCGAGAATGCTACTGTCCTGCATGAATCTTTGGACGGATAGATTGCGAATGAGTGGAATGCTCAGTCGGCCCCAAAAAACACTGACCCTATGTTTGTTCCACTCATCGAATCTCGAAATTGAATCTATTCGAAAACGTGCTTTAATGGACATAGTGGGCACGGCTCAATTGCCTGTAGCGGGCGCAGTGGTGTTTGCTTTAGCCACTGAAAAAAGTGCAGAGTGAGCATCTGCTTTAAGTTCGGACAAATCTCTCAAAACACGCGCGAGGCTACGTATCATGCACTACGACACACTTGACAAAGGGAAAAACCAAAAGGTGAACAATCCGAAGGAAAACCTGGAGAGGGAAATCATCATCGAAAGGATGTCACCGCAAAATCAGGAATGCCACCCTTCTCTTCCTCAATGTCTTTCCGCTTCTCTGGATCGAGGGAACTGAGAGAGTTGCGCATCTTTGGGACGGTGGTCTGGAGCTCAGGGGGTTGATTTAGTGACAATTTTTGACGTTGATGATCAAATGAGTCTAAGCGACCTTGACCTCCGGAACACGTTGTTTCTTTCAACATGCCTTTTAGGGCTACAGGGGCAAGGTTCCAACGCGTACGCTTGCGAGATTATGTATGAGTCTTGCAGAATGTCAGCTCCTCGGAGATGAACACGCGCCAGGTCAGATTCGACGTCTCGTCCCAACAATTTGCCATGTCAACAATATAAGTGATGAAGCCGTAGGCATTAGTGCTGCGATCAAAACTCTGCTAATTGTGGGTCGTTTGTTATGCTTCGCCTTATTGAAACCCGTATGATGATTGTTTAAACTCCCAAGGCGTTCATCACCAACCCACGGCCCAAGCAAGTAAATCAATCGTCGGTCCCTACCGCCCATGGAGTGACTAGTCAAGCTCACCAAGAACCGACTTACAATCGGTTGCATGTCAATTCAGTGAGTTATGCGCTGGGTGAGTGATCAAAATCAGCTCCGCCCTCAATGAAAGCGTCGTGGATGGTCTGACAATATTGTTGTCTTTCTCTTCTGCAATGATACTTGGGGGGGTCCATGCGAATCTGCATGAGATCAATACCTGGGCCTCGGCTCTCCGTTTTCAGATGCCCTGCTAAAAGCCGAAATTTTTTAGTGGGTTAAATTCTGAAACCCAACTACTCCACCTACAAAGATCTAAAAGCAAACCAACCGCCAAGAAGTACATGAGAGACTCGATTTGCACTGACCCACGGAAGCGCCTCACAAGCCTTCTAGGCGATGGCATCCCAGCCCGCGGATCCCGCCTTGCCGTCAGAGGACTCCACCGGGGAGAAGGTGTGCTTGTCGTGCTTCACGATGGACTTCTTCAAGTCCTAAAGAAAAAACAAGGAAGCGGCATTTTCATGGCGGAAGACAGAAATACATGCTCAAAGATCAGCTTCCCACGAGATGGTGGTTTGGAGGTTTGGTGATTCTTGGTGGTTTACGCAAACACACAAATATCAGCTTCCCAGTTGATGGAGAACAATTCTCAGAACAGCGTCCCACGAGTTGGTTGGTTAAAGCCGAAACGGTGGTTTGGAGGTTGGAGGTTTCCGCTTGACTCTGTTCCCACTTTGAAGGACCACAGGGGTGCAGGGCCGCATCGGCGGATGGGGTTGTTTTCTAATGGTTGACCCCACTTGAAGCAACACACGGGGGCAGGGCCGCATCGGCAGATGGGGCTTGTTTTCTAATGGTTGACCCCATCCGGATCGTTGTCACCCATCGTTCTTTGCTTCCCCACTTTTCCTGGCATCGACAGTTCTCTGAAAGAAGGATCCCTGAAAGTGCACAGAGGAAGCAAATAGGAGAAGTGAACAGAGTTTGGTGTCTCTCACCTCCCATGCCAGTTCCCACTTCTCACATGTAGTGTGTGTGTGTGTGTGTGTTTCTTTTCCCGCTTCGTTGGGGAAAATGTCTCCTGGAAGTTGATCAGCGACACCAGGAACTGCACGTCCTCGAAGTACCAGTGGGCCGGGTAGTCCTCGCTGGGCCGGGCCTCAACGAAGGCGGAGATCCAGCGAGTGTCCTTCTTGTCCTCGGACGCTTGGACGTGGACGGAGAAAATCCGCGGTGTGAGGCAGTTGGGAGGTTTGTGGTTTGGCCCAAAATGTGTGTAGATGGTTCATCCAAACGATGTCTAGGTGGTTTGTCCCAAATTATGGGTTAGCTGGTTTGTCCCAAAATATTGGCAGGTGGTGTGTCCCAAAATATTGGTAGGTCGTGTGTCCCAAAATATTGGCAGGTGGTTTGTCCCGAATGCTTCTCCCAATGGGTTTCATCCACAGACTTGTCCTGTAGGATGGGAGAGAAAATCCGCGCCGATTCGCACCTGTTGGTGGGTGTGGTTCTCCCGATATGTTTGTAGCGTTTAGGTGGTTTGTCCCAAAAAATGTAGGGTTCAGGTGTGTTCTCCCAATATGTTGTAGGGCTTAGGTGGTTTGTCCCATTTTTTGTAGGGTTGGTTTGTCCCAATATTTGAAGGGTTTAGGTGGTTTCTGCCATATATATATATATATATGTATATATATATATATATGTATATATATATATATGTATGTATGTGTGTGTTTATATATATATATATGTACGTCTATATATATATATATGTATATATATATATATATTGCAGTGCTTAGGTGGTTTGTCTCAATATTTGCGGGGTTTAGGTGGTTTCTCCCAATAATTGTGTAGCATTTAGATGGTTGGTGCCAATAATTGTGGAGGGTTTAGGTGCTGTCTCCCAATATTTTGTAGGGCTTAGGTGGTCTGTCCCAATATTCATAGGGTTTGGGTGGTTTGTCCCAATATCTTGTGTAGGCTTTAGGTGGGTTGTCCCAATATTTGTGTAGCGGTTTCTGCCATTGCTTTTTGGCAGGGCTTAGGTGGTTTGTCTCAATATTTGCGGGGTTTAGGTGGTTTCTCCCAATAATTGTGTAGCATTTAGATGGTTGGTGCCAATAATTGTGTAGGGTTTAGGTGCTGTGTCCCAATATTTTGTAGGGCTTAGGTGGTCTGTCCCAATATTCATAGGGTTTGGGTGGTTTGTCCCAATATCTTGTGTAGGCTTTAGGTGGGTTGTCCCAATATTTGTGTAGCGGTTTCTGCCATTGTTTTTTTGCAGTGCTTAGGTGGTTTGTCTCAATATTTGTGGGGTTTAGGTGGTTTCTCCCAATAATTGTGTAGCATTTAGATGGTTGGTGCCAATAATTGTGGAGGGTTTAGGTGCTGTGTCCCAATATTTTGTAGGGCTTAGGTGGTCTGTCCCAATATTCATAGGGTTTGGGTGGTTTGTCCCAACATCTTGTGTAGGCTTTAGGCGGGTTGTCCCAATATTTGTGTAGCGGTTTCTGCCATTGTTTTTTTGCAGGGCTTAGGTGGTTTGTCTCAATATTTGCGGGGTTTAGGTGGTTTCTCCCAATAATTGTGTAGCGTTTAGATGGTTGGTTCCAGTAATTGTGTAGGGTTTAGGTGCTGTGTCCCAATATTTTGTAGGGCTTAGGTGGTCTGTCCCAATATGTGTGTAGGGCTTAGGTGGTTTGTCCGATTTTTTGTAGGTTTGGTTTGTCCCAATATTTGTAGGGTTTGGGTGGGTACCCTATGATTTCCACTAGGGGGAACTTTGGCAGTTTCCACCAACCCCGCATTGCAGTGGAGGTTGCCAGTCTCTAAGATGCTTCCCTCTCGAATCTAAGACGGGGTCCCCCCAAACCAGAGGAACACGTGGCCTTCGATGTAGCAAGGGTTCACGTGGGAAGATCGTGGAGCACAAGGAAACAACCAATGGCAAAAAAGCGCACTGTGAGCCTACATGAATCGTCAATCCTATGGTTTTTAAGCATTTTCAGCGGAAGCGACCGGAATAGACCTCAAGCCTAAGCCACAGAATGACACGGGCCCTTATTTACGAAACACCAAATGAACGATGGCCGACAGGGAATCCTGCGCATCAGCCTTTGGCTCAAAGGTTGGCCACTGGATTGGTTTTCCAGTGAATATGCGAGAAAAGCCTTTGTCGTGAAAACCTCACCGGCCTCAAAACATTGAAATCAGAGTCTGACTTTGAGCACTAAAATCAGATTTCAGATTTGTTAGGTGAATGGGCCGCTTGCCGGAATCTTCGACATGTCAGGATCCTTGTTGGCATTTTTCTGCAGTCCGACCAAAACAAGGCACGAACCTCAAGCGACTCCGTTACTTGAGCTGCTACTTTGGTGATGCCGTGTAGTTCGAGTTTGGCATGCGCTCAAAGTCACCAGCCTGAAAGAAGAAACCATTTCTGCAGTCCTGTTTTAGGCATAACTTGAACATGCTGCCGGTCAAACTTCGCAAACTCCCTTCACGCTTGCCGACTTTCGTCGACGGGCCATAGCTCATGTAGCGGTATCTGCTTTAACTCGGCTGCTTTCTGCTCCCCTGCTAAAAGCTTAACTTTTAGTGGTTTAGTGGAAACCCCATTAGTTGGCAAAAGCTGAAGTCCCAACATCCAAGCAAGGTGCGCCAAAGTTAAGGTACGCCGGGGTCATATGGTTCGCCCCCATGAGGTCCACACACGAAACGAAGGCTTTCTCGGTAGCCGTCTTCGGACACTGGAGCCGAGGAAACTGAAGCCTCCGAAAACCACCAAACGGCAACCAGTTGCAGAAACTTGCGGAGAAAACGCCGAGGAAACGCGGCCGCAACTTGCCGTCAGTAGCGAGATAGAGAGAGAGAGGGAGGTTTTGAGGCCGGATCCATGCGAGCCACGCTCAAAAATATGCAGCCACCGCACATGGCCTTTTTTCGTGAGTCCCCCCAATGGCCCTCCCGCATGGCCTGGCCAAACTGGATATATTGACCGATGTACCGCACATGGCATTTTTTCGTTGCTCCCCCATTTTGCCCTCCCAAACTGGCCCTCCCAGACTGGAGATATTGACCGACGCAGGTCATCCGGTCCTTCCCGTCCTCCTTCTTCGCGCCATCTTCGGCGTTGTCCTTCTCCTTGGGCACCTCTTTCAAAAGCGCCGCCTTCACCTTCTCCTTCTCCTGCATTTTCGCGTGCCCACACAACCGCCGCTGTAGGCGGCTTGGCAGAAAAAAAAAAAAAACCTTCTGTGGTACCAGAGCACCACCCCGGAAACTGGGAACGAGGCATTAAGAATGCCTACCGGTGGTATCTCAAAAGGCATCTTTTGGGACTCAAAAAAAGCTCCAAGTGCACCTTCTTTCTTCCGCTCTCTAGTGATCCCAGAATGTGATGCCACTTGAAAGGCAGCATATGATCGCTCGCACACATTCGCTGCAAAACCCTGTCTTGCATGAATGAGCAGCAAAGGTGATACACAAATATAAGAGAACGAGGATCCTGGCCGTGAACACAAGAAGATGGATATAAGATGGATACAAAGTGGTTGCTGCTTTTTGTCGAGTGATTGCTGCTTTCTGTCACAGGAACATATTGGGGAGGTGCTTTAGAATGGCGCGCAGCCCGGCATGTGTGCTCCCGGGGATTTCAGTTTTCACCAGTGAGTATGACCTGGCTTCATATTTAGTGACCTAATCAAAACACACACCGCCAAATTGGAGATGGTGTCTTCTACTATGGCTCCCAGAGAAAAACCATCCAAGCGGTCTACCTTTTTCGCAGCAAAGGGGTCCCTTGCAGAAAGCCGATCGCCAAGCTGGGACACAAGTACTGGTACATACATATGTGTGTGTTCCCGGGTCCGGGGTTTCTAGAGCAAAAAGCTTCTAGAACACGGTACCTCATTTCAACTAAGATGTTCTAGTTGGAAGATCGGGCTTCACGTCCTGGTTCCCCTGCCAAGTTGGTCACAGGTTTCCGCTCCACGTAAAATCGCAAGAAGACTGGACGGAGAGAAAGCCCTTGAAACATTCCGAAAAATCAAAGACCGACCGACGGACAGACCGACCGACAAATTTCAGACAAACAGACCGACCGACCGATAGACCAGACAGACATACAGACCGACCAAACAAACCTACAAACTTACTTTAAACCTGAAAACCCGACTATCTAAAACCCTAGCTACCAGAAACATCAACACCTGCAAAGACAAACCAAGCAAGCCCGCCTAACAGACCTGAACACTCCCGCGCGCGAACCCTGCCTGCAGAGCCGCCTTCTTGGTGCGGAGCACCTTGGACTTCTCGTCCTCCTTGTCATCTTTCTTGTCATCGTCCTTCTTACCTGGAGGCTCTGTCGCCTCTCGATATCGTTAAAAAGAAGGAAAAAAAGTTGTCCGGGTGAGGGCTGGGACCTGTCGATTCACCTCCATGCCTCTGTAAACTGTCCTTCTTACCTTCGCAGCTCTGTGGACTCAAACACCCGGTGCCAGAGTGGAATCTGTGAAATCCAACCTCCGGTCGGTCGACCCAAAATCAAACCAAACCCAAAACCCGGCATCTGGGTGAGGCTGGCTGCTTTCTGATTTGTCCTTCCGATTCGCCTCCATGCCTCCTCAAAAAAAACAACGGGAGCCTGGTGGGGTGAAGTGGACTCATCATGATGTTTGTGCTGGCGTTTGTGATCAGCCCGCCAACTTCTGTTGACTGAGTCAACCTTTGCAGCTCCAAACTTCCAAGTTGTTTCATACACATGCGCGAGAGGAAGGTAATCGACTCAAGGCCCCCAACCACCGTGAGACATGAGCCCAAACTCAAAGAGCGGGGATCCTCTTGCCGTCATCCAAGAAAGGCTGCTTCAATTGCTATATTGTTTGATGAGGTTACTGTATTTCGCAAGGACCTAAAACAAAATCAACGTCACCTACTCAAATAGTAGAACCTCCCATCAAAAACTCCCAACAAAAAGGATTTGAGCACTCTTCAGCTTCTGGTCATACACCTTTTTGTTGCTCTCTGCGCGCATCAACCCTCCGTCCGCGCCTGGCCGATTCTTCCTCGCATGCTCTGGGGCGCTCTTGGTGCCCTGCGGAAAGACCAGCAGCCTTGGCCCAATGATTCCGAGCTCCGCCGCATTCCAAGGCTGGCCGGCCGGGGATGCTTGACAAGGAAAGAAGTCGGAATTCCTTTTTTTGTCACTCCAATTCAAACCCAGTGTAAGCTGCTCCACGGTGCACAGTGCACAGTGCAAACTTGCAACTTGTGCTCGGTTCCAGATCGGCTTAGCTCATTTTGGAGTCTAGCAAGACTTGCTACACAACACGCCGAGCGTCATCGCCAAATCGTCGCACTTCGTCGGCCCCGTTTCAAGAAAACGCTCAGTTCTATTGGCCCTGTCCGCCATGTCGGGCATTTCCCACTGAATGCAATGGTGCCGGAATACAACTGGCGTATAAAACCTAAGGGAGCCTCCAAACGGCTGCTTTGGGTTGTACTGCCTGTCCCCGCAAAATCTTTTCCCAGACCCTGGCGAACGGGTAGAACATGAGGTCCCAAAGAAAACCGAAGGAAACCAAACCGATGTGGGGGTTGACCAGTATTTCATTCGGCCAATTACCAAGGGTAATTTTTCCCATGTCGGGAAATCTCATCTTTTGTGGTTTCCCTGCTGGCCATCCCTCATGTTTACCAGACCTTTTTTGATCAACCCCCATGTTCTGCCACGGGTTTTGGTGAGCCGAGCCGAGGACCAAGAAAAAATACATCGCGCAACTTGCGCCGGCCGTGTCCCCCGAAAACGGCCGGCGGCGACAAAAATGTCTCGCCGTTTTCCAAGACGCCCGAAGACGAAGCCTCCCACGGACTTCGCCTTGGACCGAAACTTCTCCGGCGCCACGTCCCGAGACAAATCCTCGCGGTGAGGGTGTCTCTCAACCCAGGCGAAAACCTATCCTTTTTGGGGTGGATTTAAAAGGAAGAACGGGAAAACCACTGGTTCGGGGGGGGGGGGGGGGAATCCCTAGTTTGAGACGAACCCATTTGGAGACAACTAAACCCTCTACTTCAAGAACCGTTTATTTTGAAGGTGAAAAAATAGGTTCTTCGTGGGAAAACCCGGTTTTTTTGAAAAGCACATAAACGTAGGTTTTTGTATTGGTTTTGAACGGCTGCGGTATGGTGTTGTTGTGCGTTTTTGTTTTTTCGTAGTACGTTGCTTCTGTTTCAAGTAATAAAACCAGTTGTTTTATTGAAAAACCGTGTTTTTGGCAAGCAACAGGTTCAAAACCAGGCGTTTCATTTGCATCCCTTATTTTTCGAGTTTCTTGAAGTAGAGGGAAACCATTTGGATGGACACGGGATGCAGGTCGACCACTTTTGAGGGTATTGTTCGTTTCCGTTTGGGGGAGGGCAACTGAAGAATTCAATGAATTCAGGGGGTTTTGGCAGGGACCAGCAGGCCGCCCGTACATGGACATTCACCCGACTTAGCCCACATTGCAAGCCAACCTTCGCAAAAATCTCGCACGTGCTGCAACAACAATAAAGGAGACTCCTGGGATTTTGCAAATGGGTGGCTCGACATTTTTTGAGTTGGTACCTTCTTTTGTTGGGTATTGAAAGGGAAAGCACAAGAGTTACGCCCTGAAAAAAATGCATCATCCAAGAATCCCCTCTGGTTCTGTTTGGCCCCTTTCCGCTTTCACACGTGTCCCTACGGTTTTTTTTTCGCTGTACCCCCCCCCCTTCGGTGAACACGTCCCACCACGCCAGCCGCCCACCGTCCCGCCTTGACCGCCACTCGGAGCTCCACCTGGCGGATCCCTCGTTCATCTTTTTGAGTGGGGCGACCCCTTGGGCTCGTAACCCTTTTTGGGTTGGGGGGCCTCAAGTCAGCCTCGTTTTTTCTCGCTCTTTTAGTGACCCAGCCCGGGCTGGGACCCTTTTTGGGTTGCCTTATATGTCAGCCTCCCTGCACTTGGTGGTGTGGTTTGGATCCTGGTTGGGTGGTGAAACGGACAGGCTCTTTCTTCTCCTCTCTTCAGTTGGTACCAAGTGTTTTTTCCGGTTGGGTTTGAAAGTCAGCTTCCCACTTGGCTTGGAGCCCTGTGGTTAGAGCCTGGTGGTGGTGAAGCGGACAGTTTCCCATAGAACCCTCTACAAGAAGGGGTTGAACTCCGAATCCAAGCGCCGATCCAAACCACCAACTCATGACGACCCGATCAAGGGAGACCAAAACGACCACCTCGACTTGTGCTTGTCTTCTTAGGCGGGGCAAAACCCAAAAAAGGAAAACAGCCAACAGTTGGGGGCTCCCCTACGAAAAGAGGGGAACTCCCTCACACCCAGGAGAGAACAAAAACGGGGGCGCCCCCTCTGGTTGGGACTCCCCGGCCGAAAGACTCCTTTGGCCAAACCGTGGCTCCTTCCGGCCTTCGCAGCGGCCAGTTGAGGATGGTCCATTTGAGGGGGAAGACCTTTGGGGACTGCGGGAACTCAAGGGGATATTTTGAGCAGTTGGGGCCACTTTTTGAGTGAACCCATTTCGGGGTTCTGTTCAAAAGAAGCCGCAAGGGAAACCGGGCCCCATTTTGGAGTTCCTCATTGGGAGAGAACCAGCTTTGTAAATCCGGCAGGGTAAGATGAGCAGTTGTTTGAAAGCTAAACCAAAGGGAAAACCATGTTCCAGGTTACCACATGTTGTTTCCTCTTGGTTTTGATATGATTTCGAGGAAAAAGATCGAACATGGACAAACAGACACACTCCTTAAAGAGTGATTTATGTCACAATAGGCTGCGTCGGACTTTGGCTAAATGAGGAGGCAGTCCTTTGCAACCAGCCTGCCAATTCCAACATGCTTGGCCGGTCCGCGGCAAAACTAGACAGAGCTCGTGCATGAATGTCTTGTTCCCTTCCAAGCTGTCGGACCTCCCAAATGGCGAAACCCAGCTGGAATCCAAAAGACGCTTCCAACCAAAACGACCTTCCGCCACAAGCGCGGAAGGAAGCCTCGTGCGGATGCAGCTCCGGCAGGGACCGGAAGGGGGACACCGCGGTGCGCCGGTCCTGAAAATGGGAGTTGAGATCCGCGTGAGGGCAGTGGGAAACAAACGGCAGCCAAGGACATTGACCATATGTTCCATTTTAAACAAGAAATGGTCAGTTTTTGCTTTTTTTTGGATACCGTACAAGTGATGTCCGTAAAATAAAGAACCACCTCGAGGTCTTAGGATGGGTGACCGAATTTGGATGCTGTTGTCATGAGAAACTGAAAGAACACCTATCACTGTTAAAGGTGCCCTACTTCTGGAAACACTGTCAAGATACCTCTTGTTTGCCTTGCACGCAAAATGTGTCTCATTTGTTCTTTCTTCAATTAGAGGAAATTTCAGGTGGGGGTTGCTGAATTTGGGTTGTCACCATATGAAAGCTTTTGAACACTGTTACGAATTTGCGGCTTTGTCTTGTCATGGTTTCCCTGAGGGGGACCAAGCAGGGTGGGCAAAAGGAAGCTTCTAGGAGCCTTGGGATTCGTCAAAACCGCCGAGCGAAAGGTGATATCCTCCGTTAACCAACCCCCCTTGCGCTTGCCACTTAAACGACAATGTTCCTCGTTGCCCAAGAGAACATGAAAAATATTGGGGTGAAATTGGGGAGGAGCCATGTTGATTGCTTCTAAGGGGACAAACCGGTTGGTGTTCGGGGAACCAGTCTACGGCCAAAAAATCCAAAGGCAATTTCAGTCAAATCAAAGACAACAAAGAGGGGTGAATCAATTCATATACTTGCTCCTCGAAAAGAAGGGCTCCCCAGAGAGGAATTGTCATTATTGGTCATATACCTCCCTTGCGAGGTTGCTGTGATATTTGCCCAGAGTGGCCACTTCAGCTTGTCCAACTAAAAATGACATCTGTACATTCAAAATTTGAAGTGTCATGATACAAGGTCAAAAGTCTTCTGGGAATAAGCCCCCCCCCAAATGTAGGTGAGGTCCAATTGCCGGCCCCAAATGTCATGCCTTTGCAGCCACCTATTGCTTTCAGTCAAAGGCTTATTTGAGTCAGAGCCTTCCAGCAGATGCTTTCGAGCCAGAGGCAAGTTGAAAAAGCTTCGAAGTGGGATTCCCTTCACTGCTCCCCGTTTCACTGAGGGACCCCTAACTCGGCCACAAGTGGCGCACTAGAAAAAAAATGAGGCGGGTGAAAAAAGCAAAAACAAAAAAATCGGCCGCGAGAACGGTTCGGCGCCTTGGTGGCACAGCGCTCGCTTCGCGCCATGCTGCGGCCCAGGCGGCCCTCCTGGACACATTTTCCCCCGGAGGAGGCACTGCCAGTGGGGAACTGTTCCGCCTGTCACCCGGGAAACGGGCTTAGTGCATCGGGGCTCCTGTGAAAACCGCTTGCCGCTTTTCTCAGGCGCGGGGTGTTCCTCGAAGAGAAGGTTTCGGGAATTCAGGGCCCTGGGGTTCAGCCCACTTGGAAGAAATGGTTAGAGACTCAAAAAGGCGGTGATCCTAGCTGGGCGGCCAAAAAGCAAGTCCCCCTTCTTCACCCCAGACCGCGGAGGCCCTTACGCTGCGCTGGGGATCAGAGACCATCCTCAAAGCATTTTTTCCATTGGCATAGGCTACAAACTTCTGATCGAACCTAATAATCAAATCACTTTCCCCCACCTCCAAAGTGCGAAAAGAGTACGACACGAGTACTAGACAAGCACCAAATCGGTGGAAGAACCACTGGGAATTTTCAAAAAGAAGCGAATCCAAATTGATTTCTAGACAGTGGCTGATGGACTTAAGAAATAGCCACGCTAAACGAAATATGGCGCAAAGTTGCTCCAGCTCCCCGCAACTTTGCAGCCCAGGAGACTGCAGCCTGGGGGTAAGAATCCCGGCAAAAACCTGGTGGTGTTGGTGCAGCTGTGCTCACTTTGCCTGTCACGCTACCTCTTGCTTTGGGTGTGTGTTTAGTTCGCGACCTCTTGGTGGTTCTGTCCAGCCATTTTGGAGCTTGGCTGCCACCCCTCTGCAACAAGTGTGTCGCTTGTGGGTCCGCGGAAAATTCCTCCAGCGTCCACCAAAACAAGGCTCAAGAAGGATCCGTTGCCAAATGTTCAACCACTCCCAAGCCTGGGGCGTGTCGGACAGGCCCATTGGTCCACTGGATTGGCTGGAGGCCTAGCGAGGCACAGGTGACTTGCTGGTGCTCAGTAAGTAGGGAATGTGAGGATTCCCATAAAGGAAACCATAGGGGATGGTTTATAAGGGTAATTCCATTTCTCATTCCCTGCTGAGCACCAGCAAGATGAAACCAGGAAGGGGGAACCCCCAAGGCAAAAAAGCCCTGCACGTTTGGGCCATTCAGGGAGGCCCTATCAGAATATCCCTCTGCACTTATGGGGGATTATAGACCATGATGGTGGCCAAAGGATTGCTCTCAGTGCCTTTTGGACAACAAAAGGAGACGCGAAAAGAGATGCTATTGGCTATGTTTGGGCTGTCCCCCATTATACTGTCCACCCAAAGATGGCACCAAATTAAGCGAACACCGTGGAAATCGCCATGAGGCGCTATGGTTGATTCTTGAAAAACAAGACAATCATTCGGAGAGCCTCATTTATGTTGGTGTCAAAAAAATAGGGACACCAAAAAAATGGGCGGCATCATTTCATGTTCCCTGCAAAACCATTTAAAAAAAAAATGCGAAAGGGGCTGCCCCCGATTTTGGATGCCCCAATGAAATGAGGTTCAGTAGAAGCCTCAATTTTCCTCCAGTTGGCAAAAAAAAGACGTCGGAGTTGTTCCCTGGCATGAGAACCAGCCGTGGGGCAAAGTGGAAACATACCCAGGTGGAGAGTTGCCATGTTTCCGTTGCTGGCTTTCCTACTGCTTCATCCATGCCGAACCGAAATGCCTCCGGGTGGCGTGGCCCCCGAATCCTTCATTGGTGGAGTCTCTTTGGGCCAGGACCTCCGTTACAAAGGGCATAGACAAATCTTGGCAGCTCATTCTGGAACCGCCAGGCATCGATGGCATAGAATTTGTCTAAACCACAGCTCCTCGGAGCACATAGCCTACCCAGACGCCAGAAATGGCCAACAAATCCTCGGAAACGGGCGGAAAGCATTATCTCGCCAACCCATATCTTACCCGTCATCCCGTCAACATATCCGGCCAAAGCAACGTATACGCATATGCAACATCTATATATATATATATATATATATATATATATACATATATACATATACATATATATATATGTATATATGTGTATATATATATATATATATATATGTGTATGGCCATCAAAGCCGCTAGGCCAAAAAGCCATCCATCGCCAATCCGGCAGTTCTATCAACCTTGAGGACAAGAAAAGCGCGCTGCGGGAAAAAATGGTTGGCGGATCAGAAACCAGCAGAACCCAACTGGCACAAAACTGCCACACCGCCTCCGAGGAGCAGTCGTCGGACGTGGAAGTTCTGGGCGCGCGGGGAGGGAGCAAACCCCCCGACACGCAAGAGGAAAGCCGCAAGCGGGGGCTGGCTCAGACAAATACGGCGAATACGGCCTTCCGTTCTCAGATCCCTGGTTCCAGTATTCCACAAGATTAAGAGCTCAAACCCCAGCTGCTGGGTTGTCGAAATTGTGGACCCAAATATTGGGCCTTTGCGTAAGGTGTTGGTTGCAGGGGTTCAAAGGGTCCTTTTGAGTAATGCGGCCTTCCAGGAATTCCATGCAAGTGTTCAGGAAGGTACGTAGATGCATGTTCGAAGGTTCAGACGACGTGCTCTACGCTTCACAGGCAAACCCTGAGACCCGAAACGGAGTCTGCCGCCCTCCTGTAAGCCTGTAGCCCGAAACGACTCCAGCGTCCTAAAAAGGGAGCAGGTTCTCGTTTTGACAAAAAACAATGTGCTCGGCTCTGAAATAGGGCAATGCCTGCGGAACATGGGCTGGATACTGTTTGGCGAATCCCCATGATCACAAAGGATACTCTCCCGGCATCGCGGAAAGTGGCCATTTGGCCCCGTTCAAAAGCAAAGGTCCCAAGGCAAAGACACCCTCTTGAAGGTTCAGAGTTCAGAGTGATTCCAACCGAGAAAAGTCAAAAACACCGTTGTACTGCCGGTGACCAACGTGGGACTTCCCACCGACAGAGGTTCTTCTCTCCTGATTCCTAGCCAACAATCACCCATGTAGAGGAAATTCCAGGGACTCGGATTGGACTCTTTGAGGGAAGTTGGAAGGGGGTCACTGGATTCCACTCACACACCTTTCAATTTATGTACTGGTTGGTTCCCATGGTTTCACACTGTCACTTCTTTGGGAAAAAGAATGCTACAAAGAATGGGACACCCTGTTTTTTTCCATCTGAGTCTTTTCTTATCGAAGCCTGATAAGAAAGAAAGAAAGAAAGAAAGAAAGAAAGAAAGAAAGAAAGAAAGAAAGAAAGAAAGAAAGAAGAGGGGGCTACTGGCTACTCCAACCAATTTCAAGGGCATCGTGTCACGCGAAAGTGTCCCCAACAATCTACGCTCCGGCCTGGCGCTGAGGCCGAGCGTGGAACCGGAGACCTCGCTGCGGGCTCCCTCCGCCCCTCGAATCTCTTGGATAGGAGACAAAGCTACACTCGGGAGACCAAGTCACGGCAAGACTTTTTGAAGAAGGGGATGCCTCTTGAATACGAGAATTGTCCAAAGCTTGTGACCCCAATGAGCAATCCTTGTTCTTCAAAGCTGTGGGTTGCCAAGCTCGAACGGAGCAAGGATGGAAGAAGAATCCACCACGCCAATGGTTTGTTTGTGGAAAGAAAAAAACAGAAAGAAAAAAAAAAGAAGAAAAAAAAAACAGGTGCCCGGCCCGAAAAAAGCCTTAAACCTCAAAGTGGAAGCTTATTTTTTCCAAGCAACTGGACTGGCTGGCTGGAACACCGAACCGGGGGAATTGGAATCGAAAACTGGAGTCAGCCTCGCGGTTTCCCGGAGAGCCGTTCCAAATTTCGCAGGTCGGCCATGGGTCGGATGTGTTGCCCATGAAACATCCTGACAACAGAAAGTTTTGGTGCGACGAAACACGTATGTTGTTGTGGGGAAGACAATTAAGTTTCGCTTGTTGGGCATGGCTGACAGTATGTACAACGTGAGCTCCTCGATGAGGCATCAATGCATCTACATGCGCATACACGCCCTACACCAACCACAAGCCAACATCACGCGACTGGTTGCCGTGTTGGCCTGAACCCCTGCTAGATATATATATATACACTCTATATGTATGTTATTCTATATGTATGTGTATATATATATATATATTCAGACCAGAGTCTATGAAAGCAGGGCCACCAATTGAGAATTCTCCCCGGAGGTATGTGTGCGTGTGTGGAGTCCCCGTATGGGTGCGAAAGATCGTTTAAAAGTTGGGTACTCAAAAACGGAAGCCAGCTCGTTCTCACGGTTCTGCTTGACCTACTGCACCAGTGCCAAGCCAAGCTTATTTCTTCCCCTGATCCTCTTCAGGAAATGAGCATGGAGCCCTTTCAAAGAAGTCCACCTTTGAGGTCAGTCAGGCCCCCTTCGGTTCGGAAGTGGAGCCCTTTCAAAGTCCACTTTCGAGGTCCAGCCAGGGCCCCCCCCGTTCGCTGAGGTCGCAGCAGTCCCGGAGCTGAACCGCACCATCCGCGCACCCCCGGACAGTCCGGGGGTCGTTGGAACTGTTATTGGCTGACAAATCGGATGGCCTTTTGGTCTGAGCAATCTCCGCGTCAACGTGTCGGGGCGTCGGGGCGTCAACGTGTCAGAAGGGGGGCGAGACTTGTCGGTCTGGCGACTCGTGGATTCAGACATGGTGATCCTACTGGATTCCTACGGCTGAAAGCGGACCGCGGCGAAGGTGCCAACATGCGGTCAGCTGCACAAATGTCAAGCGGACCTCCGTCCAAGCTGACTGACCGGCTTTGAGGTTGAAATCTGAATCAGTTGGCCCAAACTCAAAGCATGGCATGTCTTATGTGGCTTCATATGGCATCGCCAAGAGTCGTTTACTTTTCACCCGACATTGAGGCATGCCCGTGCCCAAGCGAATAAGGCTGTGATCAGTTTGCCTGGGAAAGATTGGCGAGTCACCCCCAACCTCCTCACGAGCATTTTCCCTTGCTCCTTGGGAAGCACTCGATTTTCGAGGGCCTTCTTGGCCGCTCCAAACATCCGGGGAAACCGGTCCAAATACTTTGTCAGATGTCCCCAACTCGACTTTGGGCCCACCAATCCAAGCCTTTCGCCTGAGCCCGAGACCGCAAAATCCGAACCCAAATAGGCACCGAAGGCACCCCCTGGTTTTGGACGTGGGCCCGTCGCCTCTTGATATGGCTGTGGTTGTCAAGCATAGGTACCCCAAATGGAACCCTGGTGAAAACATGGATTGAAACCTGCGGTGCCCTTGAGTTGTTTTGTTTGTCCAGGGAGGAAGTGATCTTTGATCTTGCAATCCACACGTTATCCTTGCCAGCTCTCAGTGAGGTCTGCTAAAACCCCCGGTGCACGTAAGAGACCCAAAAAGCCACCATGGAGGGAGGCCTCCCGGTGCACCAGCTTAGGTGACCAGACCCACACTGTGATTTGTTGGTTGTTTTTTTCTTATGACCTGTCAACACAAGCAAGAAGGGGGTCAGGTGGCAACCTGATGCTTCCGCCCGATCGAAAGACCCCGTGTGCCAGGCACCTCGTCAACATACCCACGACACCTCAGTGCCAAAACCCAGTGGCATGGCTGAAAATTTGGACCCAGTGGCCCTTGTCTATGACTACGGGTGCCATCCCCGTGACCAATTGAAGCACTCCCCTTGGAGATGCCGGGCATTGCCCTTCGACGGCTACCCGACAAATGAATTGGGAGGCCCTGTAAAACGCAAATGGCCACATGAGCTGCGTTGAACATATGCGATGTTCCCACCATGAGCATGAGAAATCGATGAATCCGGCTGGTGTTTATGGTGAGTCCCACGCTGTTGCTCCCAAAGAGTTTCTCCTGCAGCCCCACATTTTGACCCATCGGCGGCTTCTTCGGACCTAAACCCATACCCTTAAGCAATTCGGTTCAACAACCATTCTCCAAGCAGGTGTTTCACTTGCAAAAGGATCAGACAGTGCAGAATGTGCATGCATCTCCTTCCGCCCAAGTTCCGAGAAAATGAAGTCCATGGGTCTGCCAGGGTTGGCTAGATGTCCCTTCGGCAACCAAGTGATAGAACCCTTGTAAGGGTTTCCTAGGCTTAGAAAGACGAATCCAAAAAGACTCTAGACCTACAGCATCACAAAAGTGCCCTGGAAGCTTCAAACCGGTCTTCTTTGTCGCTATTGTTTGTCAGCTGTGAGTTGCTTTTTGCTGGCTGTTGCTGGCTGTTGTTGGCTCCGGAACTCAGGACTCCCGCCAAAGCACCGCACCAGAGGCAACATGCGAGCACAAACTCAAGCAAACAAACAGGAAACAATCACCAAAACATGGCACCTTGGAGCAGGAACGCTATGAAACCCCTAGAGGCCATGAATGAAACGCCAGGTCTCAGAATGGGGACCGCGGACCACCGATGGGGAGGGAGGGGCCAAGCAACCAAACAAGTACTGCCAAGTAGCCTTATTCAGGGCTTAATATAAGGGCCTATTTGGGCTCCCTCCCAGCCCCCATGATTGTTGGCCGGTGGCTGCTTCGTGTCTGTCAGAAGCCTCCGGAGAAAAATAAACAAAAAGCACCGGCCAGGGTGGTTTTTGGACTGGGCCTGGCGGGTAGGCGCCGAAGACACCAAAAGGTGGCTACTGCATTGGTGCTGGTTCCGGCGTTGCAAAGGGCAGGATATGTTTTTTCCCACTGCCATGGTAGTACTTGTTTTGTGTCCCTCCCCGCCAACGCCCCCAACCCCCTGACCCCCCCCCCCCCCCCCGAAGCCCCCATGAACCCACCCGCGCTCCGCTGAGCGCCGCGGCGCTTCTGGATCTTCACCGCGGCCCGGTGCTGCCGCAGGGCCCGCCGCACCAGCACCCCGCGGCAGATTTTCTGGCGCGACGGTGGCGGCGGCAACGGCCACGGGGGCGCCAAACGGAGGCCGGCAGCGCTTCCCGAGCGGACCGACCCAAAAACAAACAAAAAAACGCCGCCAAACGTGTTTTTTGGTTGGTCTGTTTGCCACTAAAATGGTCTTCCTTTTTGCAAAGTGTCAAAAAAACGACAATTGGCAAGC
The DNA here is from genome assembly GCA_963377175.1 of Effrenium voratum. Taxonomy (NCBI): domain Eukaryota; class Dinophyceae; order Suessiales; family Symbiodiniaceae; genus Effrenium; species Effrenium voratum. Next base: position 100,219 of record CAUJNA010000468.1, read on the forward strand.
CGAACTGCGGGGCCGGAAAAGCTTCCTCCTCAAGTGGGTGGTTTTGGTCTGGTCTGTTTGCCAAATGGTGTTCCTTTTCAAGTGACGAAAGTCCGTGAAGGAAAGGAAATGCACCCGGCACGAAACGATTCAGGAAGCTCTAAGGAATCATTCTGAGAATTGCAGTGTGATTCTAATATATGGAAAGATGTAGCGGAACTTCGTTGCGTGTAATGATGTCATACCTGTTCGCGCAGTGCAAACCCTCACAAATTTCCCTCTATGGCCAAGTCGAGGCAATTCAGCCAAGCAAAAGCCTTTCAACCACATGACGCTGTCAGCACTTGCAAGTACATGGCCTGCCGCATGGCCAAGCCAGCTTGCGCAGCCGCAGATGACCAAAGATGTGCTCCATGCCACCGAGGCAAAGTTTGCCGTGAACGCCGACGTGACTTTGGAAGGAACATGGAGGTGGATCACTAAGGCCATCTTGACCACCCAACTGGAGGGAAGCCAAATGTCCCTCGACTCTCCGCCTAGTTTCCATGCTTGCTTTGTGGCCAGACCATCAAAATCGGTCCAAAAGGTCTTTGACCTCAAAAGCTCAGAAGGTCGGGGCAGTCCTCTATTGGCTCAAAGCAGCCCAAGACAAGATCGAAAAACCGTCACTCTGCGGGTTCTTACGGTTCACCTGGCGGTTTCTGCCTGAATGTTGGTGACCATTCTGTCCAGCTTGACTCTCCGGATGTGGTAGGACCTCAGGCCATCGCGCGGGAATGGAGCATAATCGACATAGTGGGGTTATGTGGGTGTGGCTCAAAATGAAAGGGCCAGTTGCGCAGGTTAGTCTTTGGTTCCAAGGTACCATTTTGGGTACCTATTTTTGTCCCACAGCCATGTAAGTTTAAGGCAGCCAGTCTCAAAGTATCGATAATCACAAGGAAAACGGCCTGCACCACTGATTCATGTACTCTTCGGCACCGGGAAAATCACGGCAGCTGCAAAAAAATCCCCCGAGTTTCTCCTCAAATGTCTTCTTGAACTCGCGGGAGGTCTGTTTCTATGATCCCGGCCGCCAGTGGGATTGAATCATCGTGGCGCAGATCCAGGTCACAGTCATCCACTCCGAGTTTTCCTGGCAACGCAGCGGTTTTTCCAGGGATACTATTTTGGTGCATCAACAGCCCCCCCTTTGGCAGGCCCAAAAGTTAAATGCCCAACAGGGCTGGTGACCAGGGAATCAAGGGGCATGAAGGAGTGTGTGTGTGTGTGTGTGTGCTTCAACTCTTAGATATACCTAACCCAGCGATTTGATGGAGAAAGCAAGCAAGCAAGCAAGCAAGCAAGCAAGCAAGCAAGCAAGCAAGCAAGCAAGCAAGCAAGCAAGCAAGCAAGCAAGCAAGCAAGCAAGCAAGCAAGCAAGCAAGCAAGCAAGCAAGCAAGCAAGCAAGCAAGCAAGCAAGCAAGCAAGCAAGCAAGCAAGCAAGCAAGCAAGCAAGCAAGCAAGCAAGCAAGCAAGCAAGCAAGCAAGCAAGCAAGCAAGCAAGCAAGCAAGCAAGCTTGGCAATTAAATCCCACTTCTTGATGGAAAATAAGTGGTTGGTGACCCCTAGTCGTCCGGAGTGCTGCGGTAGATGGTGAATACAGACCATGGATCTGAAAACGAGGAATTTTCCGCGGACATGATTTGCATGAGGAACCACAAAGCCATGTTTGAGGGTGCTCTAACGGGCGATCAAGGATCCTTAAAACTAAAGCACTTGAGGCAACCTTCCGCAAGCAAGAAGCTCTCAAAGCCTGAGCCGTGCCCTTCTAAAAAACGGCGGCACTGATTGATTGGAACCAAACTGCAGCCTGACGCGAAAGCATCCCACAGGAGATGCAGCCTCCACTGCAGCAAGCTGTTGCTTGCAAGCCAGGCACAGCAAGGACGGTATTTTGTTCCTGTTGCAAAACCACAATTGGGCCCGTCACCAGGCCCTTTCGCCAAAGGCCCCTTGCCAGGCCTGGCGACGGGCTCGCGCGGTTTGTGTCCGAGCGGTTGAAACGGACTGGAACGGGCGAGGACGGAGCGGCCGGGGACAGAGCGCCCGGCGACGGAGCAGCCGTGGCCTCTCCCCGAGAATTCAAGCCCAAGCAAATGAAATGATGCGGCCGAGCGGCAAGCAGCCCTTTCTACCCACTGAACACACTGGAAATGATGAAAACCACAAGGCCCTGACCCGCAGAAAGGGGCAAGGGCACCGAACACAAGAACGGAAGGCAATGAAAACAAGGGGTGGGGTGGGGTGGGGTGGGGTGGGGTGGGGTGGGGTGGGGTGGGGTGGGGTGGGGTGGGGTGGGGTGGGGTGGGGTGGGGTGGGGTGGGGTGGGGTGGGGTGGGGTGGGGTGGGGTGGGGTGGGGTGGGGTTGGGGGGGTGGGGTGGGGTGGGGTGGGGTGGGGTGGGGTGGGGTGGGGTGGGGTGGGGTGGGGTGGGGTGGGGTGGGGTGGGGTGGGGTGGGGTGGGGTGGGGTGGGGTGGGGGGGGTGGGGTGGGGTGGGGTGGGGTGGGGTGGGGTGGGGTGGGGTGGGGTGGGGTGGGGTGGGGTGGGGTGGGGTGGGGTGGGGTGGGGTGGGGTGGGGTGGGGTGGGGTGGGGTGGGGTGGGGGGGTGGGGTGGGGTGGGGTGGGGTGGGGTGGGGTGGGGTGGGGTGGGGTGGGGTGGGGTGGGGTGGGGTGGGGTGGGGTGGGGTGGGGTTGGGGTGGGGTGGGGTGGGGTGGGGTGGGGTGGGGTGGGGTGGGGTGGGGTGGGGTGGGGTGGGGTGGGGTGGGGTGGGGTGGGGTGGGGTGGGGTGGGGTGGGGTGGGGTGGGTAGGTAGGTGGGTTTGCCTTTTGTTTGTGAAGACCTGGCTATGATAGCCGCGGAAGACAACCCTGCCAGGAATTACAATATGATTCTTAAATCTAATTGAGGCCTCCCGCATACAGGCCTAACAAGTTGTCGCTTGGATGAGGTGCTTTGATTGCAAGATCTTTGCCAACACCATTTTTTTTGGCTCCAGATCAAGCTTCGTCCTGAAGAACCAGCATTTTGTCGTTGCCAGAATCATGGCGCAGAGCGTGTCGTCCTTCCTGATCTCCCGCTTGCAGACTTGAACGTCCAGCACGTCTTCGGCATTCCTGGGGATTACGTCTTGCCTTTTTTCGATCACTTGATCGAAGAGGGAAGCCCAGTCCAACACGTTGGTACCTGCAACGAGCTGACGGCTGGATACCTGGCAGATGGGTACAGCAGAATCAGGGGCTTTGGAGTCGCTGCAGTGACGTTTGGCCCCGGCGCTTTCAACGCCGTGAATGCGGTGGCCGGTGCATATGATGCCTGCGTCCCTATGCTCTTAGTGTCCGGTGCCCCACCAACAGCAGAGTATCAGTCCAAGAGAAAGCTGCAATTGCATCATTCCGTTGGAGGCAACTTGAGTTCGACACTTCGTGTTTTTACGCCCATTACGGCTGCAGTGGCTCGCATAGATTCTGCAGCGGAGGCCGTGGTGACCATCGACCGGCTGCTCCAGGTTGCTTTGGACCAGAAGAAGCCAGTGTATTTGGAGATTCCCTATGACATGCAAAAGGCCAGAATTCCGATGCCTGGGCCCTTCAACTACCAGGCCCCTTGCGGAGACCAGCAAGTGCTTCGTCGGGTGGTGGATCAAGTTGCTGCAGCGGTGAACAAGACCGAGAAGGTGGGAGTCTTGGTGGGTTTGTTCGTGGAGCGTGACGGGCTTGAAGATGTGGTTGCAGAGATGCTTGCCAGGAGCAACCTGCTCTTTGCAACGACGTTTGCCCAGAAAGCCGGCTACTTGGAACACCTTCCGAACTGCGTGGGCTGCTACCAGGGTGCCACTTCTCCCGAAGTGCTCGATGCCACCGAAGGTGCCGACATACTCCTTACCATTGGCATGCCCCGAGCGGAGTTCGATCTTCTTGGAAGCCCGGCTTCAAAGAGGAGCGCGTGCTCGAGCTGGGTCATAACTCAGTGAACTTGCAGGGTACTGTGATACAAGGCGTTTACTTGCAACAGCTTCTGCCTTGTCTTGCCGCACAGATCACCCCGCGTGCGAAATTGGAGGTCGAGGACACATTTGCTTTCAGCTACAGCAGGCTGCCCGCAAACCCCGAGCAGACGCCCCTGACCATGGACTTCTTGTACCACCAGCTTGCGCACTTCGTGCAAGAGCGCGACATCGTTGCTGGCAACACCGGAGGCTATGTCAGCATGTCAAGGATGCGCCTGAAAAGAGGCACTGTGACAGCAGGACCTGGGAACTGGGCGTCTTTGGGCAGTGCGTTCCCGATCTCCATGGGTATGGCCTTTGCGGCGCCTGAGCGTCGTGTTGTATGTCTTGACGGAGATGGTTCTTTCCAGATGACAGGCATGGAACTAGGCACGTTGCTGCGACACAACCTGCGCTTCATGCTTATCATCCTGAACAATGCGGGGTACACTGCCGAGCGTGTCATCCACCCGGAGCGGGAGGACTCATACAACGACATCCAGGTTTGGAACTACCACCTGCTGCCGGAGGCCTTGGGTGCTGGCAAAGGTATTGGCGTCGAAGTCTCCACTGAGAACCAACTCTGCGAGGCTCTTACTTCATACCAGGGCGATGGGCCGTGTGTGCTGAAAAAATGGATGTGCCAGAGTTCTTTCAGAAAATGGGCGACATGCTTCGTCACTAACTTGTTCTTCAGTTCTGCAGTTCTCTGCGTGCTTCCGTACAGCAACGGGACCCAGAGAAAGCCCGAGCCGCTCTTAGCCAAAACCTGATCTGTACAGCGGAGCCGCTCGCGATGCTATACTCGAAGCCATGTACAGAACCACGAAGGCGCGTGTTTGATGAGCAAGTCCGGCAACTTGTGCTGACTTGAACACGAAGTTTGCCAATGCGCAAAAAGGGCCGACCTACAGCAACTACGGCAACCGCAGCCGCAAGAAGTCAAATTCCGTTTTCCACGTGAGGAGAACTAGGTAAATGGACATGGGGTCGATCAAAAAGTCGGGTAAACGTGGGATGACTATTGGGTAGAACCACTGAAAAGATGATATTTCTCACATGGGGAAAGTTACTCATGGTCATTTTGGGGGTATTGATCAACGCCCACTCAGGTTCATAGCCGCCCTTTTCGTTTAGCCGCGAAGGCAGGTGGAGTTGTTCTACCTAAGCTTTGCTTAGCAACCCCACCCAACCTCCTCCACCACCCCACCCTTTTGCCTGCAGGTACTTGTGCCAATTCCGCCAGGTGGTCTGGATGGCCGATGCCGCGGCACTGGGCGACGCGGGCAACTCACACGGCGAAGGGGATCTGCCCTCCCCAACCCGTTCTCCGTGTGTGAAGTTGACCCCCGGATGAATAAACCAAGCGGGAAACCAAATGGGTATGGGTCAAAATTAACCAGGAATTGGACCGCAGGGTTTACAGAAAACCTCACATGACAACACCTGAGCATTGCCTTGTAAATGGTGGTTTCCCTTGTTTTGGTGGCAAAAGCCATGGGTGTTCCTCTGGTAGCAAGAGATTCAACCAAAACCTTCTCACCTAACTCGCAACCCGGTCGGAAGTGCCTAGTTTGGACCATGTTTCTTGGAAAGGTACCTTCCGTGGGTTCGGGGATCGCACCAACTCGACAAGAAAAGGATGCGTCGCCAAAGCGGACGATTCTGACTGGTTGACAGAAAACCGTTCCAGACTGCCAGAATGTTCTGCAAAATCTGGAGCGAAGATGAATTGCCATCCAATTCGGACAGCGGTCTTGTTGCTGGGGAAGCTTCTTGTTGGGGATTGTGTTTCATCCTTCAAACTGTTTCAGCCACTGAAGGGGTCACCCGGTCAGCAGGTGGCAGGAAGAGAAACAGCCCCAGTTTCTGACCCCCTGGCAAAAACCAGCCCGTTTCGTGCACTCACAAAGCTTTTGTTCTCCCTGCGAAGGTAGCTGTCTGGGCGCAAAATGATTTGATCACTCCCAAGAGGCCACAAAGCAGAGGTCCTTGTGGTCCCCGTACTTCCAATCAAAAACCATCATCCCACTGGCCTGTCACGGACAAACGAGGAACCTCATAGCCAAAAATATGCACATGCACCCTGGCAGATCCTGCCCTTTGCGGTTCGCCGGCCACAGTCCGAGCACCGGAGCGCCCCGTGAGAGATATCCGGGCACCCCAACTTCTGCACGTCCAGGGGGATCGCCTTGCTGGTTGTCAGCCTGGCACAACATCGGCCAGGCGGGCATGCGGGCAAAGCTAAGGGTTTTATCACCGTAAGGGTATATGCCAAATAGGAATCCAACCCTCTGATCCCAAGCGGCTGGACGGAATCCTTGTCTCATTTCACGCGTCAACATAAACCTGCCTAAGCAACTGGATGTGTTGCCCACACATCCCAGCTTCCGAAAATTCGAAGGGGCGAGTGTGTCATATCAAAGTTCGCTATCAAAGTCTGGTTGTTTGGATGTATCTTTCTTGGGGATATCGTCTGTTGCTTCGTATTGAAGGGAAGCCAAAAAGCAGACCGTTGCCATTTTGGGGACCCCCCGATTCCAAAACAAACAGAACGAGGAGCGCCACCCTTTTGGTTTATGGCCAAAAAGCCTGGTGGGTTCCTGGTAGGCCCACTCGAGTCACTTGCCAAAACCCGGTAATTATGAAAAAGGGTCAAACCCGGAACCATGCTTCACGGAAATAGAAAGGCGGCCGCGGTTTCTGGCCAAACCTGTCCCTTGCTTACCTTCATCGACCCGAATCGGTTTTGAGCAAGTGGCTCACTTTACACAGGTGCCTGCCTCAGCTTCTCCTCCATCACCTTGTCTCGGAAGGTGGTGGAGTTGAAAACCCCCGTCCTAGCGGCGAGAGGTCCCCGGAGGCCGCAGCTTGGCAGTTTTGTCTGCTGATATGTTTGGTTCACTTGCTCTGTTGCAGTGACTGGAGCAAAATGGTTCCATGTCAACCGCTCCTAGCATGCTTGACCTTGCCTTGGAGTTCCGGCCCTTGCTTGTCATGTGGTCGCACCTTGTTTTCCTGTTTTCACAAACAAACAAACAAACAAACAAACCAACAAACAGACAGACAGACAGACAGACAAGGCAGGCAGGCAGACAGGCAGAGACAGACAGACAGACAGACAGACAGACAGACAGACAGACAGACAAACAGACAAACAAACAAACAAACAAACAGACTGCCAAGCAAGCAGGCAGGCAAGCAGGCAGGCAGGCAAGCAAGCAAGCAAAGCAAGCAAGCCAAGCCAAGCCAAGCCAAGCCAAGCCAAGCCAAGCCAAGCCAAGCCAAGCCAAGCCAAGCCAAGCCAAGCCAGCAAGCAAGCAAGCAAGCAAGCAAGCAAGCAAGCAAGCAAGCACACTACATCCCCGACACAGCAACTTGGGAAGAACCTATGGGTTTATCTCCGAATGGGAAGAACTAAAAAAGCGGGTGTTTCGACACAGGTACCTCCAAAACGACCACACAAATGTTGTGGCACGTGGAAACCCAAAAAAAACTGCAGGGGATTCCCTCAGGTTCCTTTCCCCAACCCCTTGCCCCTCACCCCTCACTCAGGTTTAGTTTGGGATTCCCTCAGGTTCCATCAGGTTCCACTAAGAATTCCCTTTCTGGCATTTTTCCGGGTTCTCGCAGATTCCCTCAGGGTTCCCTGCCCCTTCCCCTCCTTCGCACCACCTTGGAGGTCCGCGTGGACCTCTTCATGGCGCGGTTCGGCCGGAAGTCGTTGGGCGCCGACCTGGAAGTGCGACGCGCGGTTGGTCCTTCTGCCAATGCCGGCGCCCCCTGAGATGGGCCAAAACTTCTGGGAAAGTATTGGGGGGGGGGGGGGTGGGGGCTCACAAGAGCAATGGGTGAATGGAGCACATGGCCCGCTCTCTCTCCCCCCAACCCCCGCGTTTTGCCCAATTTCACCCACGCGGTCGTCGAAGGCTCCTAAACTCTTGCTCTGCATTCCGCGCCGAGGCCGGCACATCGACGGCTCGCCTCGGAGCATGCAGCCAGTGGCGAGGGGAAATCGGATTCCGTTGGGGGCCGAGGCGGGTCAACAATATGCTATGTTCTACGCGTGCCAGTGGTAACATGCTTGCGATGATTCCAAGATCGACCGCTATGGTAACGCTCCTGTTTTGAGGGGTCACTATGGCCAATCTTCTCGCCACCTCGTGCGCTCTCGCAAAGTGAGCTTATCACATCCGCTAATATGCTTGATAAGAAGTCACGCGCGTGTCAGAGTGTCTTCAAATGGGGGGATGCTTCAAATGGTGGGTATCCTTTGTCCTCCACTGGTCCACCACCACAGGGGTGCCCCGAAAAAAGACATGCCCATTCACACCGGAAACTCAGCCAAGTGGGCGGGTCGTAGGATCAACAGGTTCGCGGCTACCGGTTTCTGTCGCCTGCAGCGCCCATTTTCATTTAGAGATCCCATGCTGTGCATTCCAAACGTAGGACTCAAGGCTTCATAATCAAAACCAGGTATTGACCCAGAACCATGTAAAGAATTATGAAGGCGGTTGCAGCTATCTATGGTTGGGACTGTCCCTTACTAACCTTCACTTACCCGGTTTTTGATTGTGACTCAGGTGTCCTGCGGCCAAAGCGCAATCCACCTCCGCGTCGATGATGTCCATCAAGGCTTTGGGATGATCATTCATCGCCTGACCGGTGCAAATTTCAGGGGCTGCCAAGCGTCCGTGCTACCACTAAAGGCTCCAAACCCATGTTCCTCGCAGTGTGTCTTCCAACCAGAAAAGGGTGTCGACAGATCGCTTCTCACGCGCCAAGGAACCATGGGGAGAAAAAAAAACACGAGGGCGTGTCGTTCTTGGTTGCTTGGCGTTCAAGATGGAAAAATCGCCCCCAAGACCTTGGGGGGCTTGATCACCCCATCAGCTCCACAGCCAGCCGTCTGAAAAGCTGACGCCTTGGAGAGGACGTTGTGGTTGATCTGGCTCCTCGGCTCCTGAAATCTGAAGAGGCCCTGGTCGTAGGCCTGTCAGAGATGCGGCCGACCAAGCATATCCCGCCGGTGGACAAATGGCAGGTGAGTTCAGTCGGCTCTCTGCTGAGAATAATCCGGAAGCTCTGAAACATGTGGGGGATCCGCTTTTGGGGGATCCTTTTTGGACAGCCTTATGCAAATTTCTTTGAGCACCAAAGCCCCTCGACACGGGTCCACTCAGGGGTCGGTTTACCCCAAAGGACAAATGGATGTGTCTTAAAATAGGGGACCCCCCCACCCAAGACTGGTTCTCCTTCTTGGAACCTTCCACTTTAACCAACCCACCCAAAGAAAAAAGGTACCTCAAAAAAAGACAGACCCCAATCTAATCGTGCTGGATGCCGTTCAGGTCGACTCGATGCTCCGAAAAAGAAAGAAAGAAAGAAAAAAGCGCTGCGGCCTGCGGCAGAATCAAGCCAAGGTCTTGCAGCGAGACCAGCGCTGCGCGGTTCAGCGGGTGCCGCCTCATGCGAAGGTGCCGATGCGGCAGCTGGGTCCGGTGAGGCAGCGAGTGGTCTGAAGAAACATTTCAGAACCTCCCAGAAGTAAGATAAGCACTGCAAAGGAAAGATGCAAATTCAGGAAGACGCAAGCACGCAAAGGGATTCGTTCAGTTTCACAAAACAGTTTGGCAACCTCCTCCGGCTTGGCCACCTGTTGCGTCGAAATGCGCAAATGGGCGCGTCTCAAATTAGGGGAATCCCCAAGATTGGCGTTCCTTCCGTCGGCACGAGCAAGTCGTTCACGCCCAACACACGCAACACACGCACTGCCTTGAAACAGCAGAGTTGCTTCTAAAAATGTTCCAAACAGCAAGCTGGGAGACCCCTTCTATGGCTCATGCGTGCAATCTTTTGGGTCCGCCTGTGCCATGGTCGTTGGTCATGAACTGGGGTCAAAGACCAGTCATGTCCGGAACAGAATATGAAAGTCTGCATCAGGAATTGCCAGGGCAAACTTTCGAAAGCCCAGAACCCGCCAGTCACTCAGCGCAGGCAAACACCAAAGCCACAGCGCAAGCGACACTTGGCCCATCACGCCATAGCATCCTCCTTTTCAATCTCCTGGCCGCGAAGCCCGCTGCCAAGATGCCGGGTGCTTTTGCCGAAGCCTCTTAAGGGAATGGCATCCCAAAGACATTAAAAACAGCTAAAAGAAGCGGCCAATCTAGTTTGCAGCAAGGTGATCTTGAACCGGCAAAAGACTGGAGCCTTAGTCCTCCTTGCTGGGTCAAAAAGAATCAGCACTTTCGAAGCAGCTGTGACAAGTCTGGCCCAAATTGTCAAGACCGGACAACGCCATCGGTTCCCTGTTGCCAAAGTGCGGTCTGCCATCCACTCACTGCAAAGATGCTGAATATCTACGCAACCAACAAAAGCAGGTGGCGCCGCGCCAAAACCCTTGCTCAAATTCCCCCTCGGCCCTGTTTAGGATGGTATTGACGGGAAGCCACAACCAAACCCTTGCCACGCTTCGGCGTCTCATTCCTTGAGACCAACCCATCTGGGCATGCAGCTGCAGATTTCAGACCGAAATTGGAAAAGGGGGAAAAGCACCGCCGCAACGGCCGTGCTCTGGGACTGCAAAGAACCCATCCACAAAACCCTGTACCCCTGGTGAACATCAAAATAGGTAGCAAATGGATGTTCATCCACCCCAAAATGGAGCCATAGGTTATGCCCCATGGCCATGTCCCTCGTCGACGTGCGCGACGCGCAAGTTCCTCCTCCTCCTCGGGCAAGTCCTCCTCGATGGCGGGGCCTGGCCGTCTCATTGACGAGGACAGGGCCCATCGACTTTAGGGGCCCCCGCTTTTGGCGCCCATCCAATGGTTACCCTTTCTGGTGTGGGGAAAGTGAGGGGCAGCTCGCCAGTCAATTGTGTCAAAAGGCTGGATTTCCTTCAAGGGTTGCATGGTGACGTAGGATCAATGTTTTGGGCCAAGCTCTTGTTTAAACGTCTCTGTTCACCTGTGCCGTTCTTGCTCATATGCTGATGTTGGTTTCCCTTTGAATGGGTCCAACATCTTTCTTGCTCCTATATCCTCTTGCAAAGGATATCATGACAACATGGAAGGGGGAGCAGGCCTTCGAAAGTTGAGCTTCCACCCTCAACCAAAAAGCTCCAAACAATCGCAGGCTCGACGGAAAGAGTACGTTCCACAAGATCTAAAGGCTGTCCTTTCGCTTTGGCATGAGCTCGGCACACTCAAGAGGCCAATGACCGGCGGAGCCACCACGGACCAGCGTGGTCTCCTTAAGTTGGGCATACTTCCAAGAGGCCACGACAAACGTACCACTGTTCTGATTTCTTCAAAATGTTGTTCAATTGAGGTAATCTGACAAGGACTGCCCTCAACTTGCGCGTTCTCAGCCGGGAATGAAAAATGGAATGACGCCCATAAACCATCCCTTCTGGTTTCCTTGAATTAAGGGAGTCCAACCAAAACCGGTTCATTCAACCAGCCAGAACAATGTAAGGAATTGAGAAGGCGGATATCCGCAGCTACCTATGGTTGGGATTGCCCCTTACTAACCTTCATCTACTCGGGCTTTGAGCAAGTGGCTCAACTCAAACCCGCTCTTCCATTCCCCGCTGCCAGGGAATGACCCCCATAGACCATCCCTTGTGGTTTCCAGTAAGGGAACGCCTTCCGGTTTTCTTTCCCAACACCCAAACTCGGTCATTCCCAGCACCCATCGCGGCAAGTCAAACCTGCCCCCCAAAAGCCACCCCCCCCCCAGACCCCGCAGCCTGTGTTCCGCAGCGTCTTCGCGGCGAAGTTGGCCCACAGCGTCTCCTCCGACTTCAGGAACTCCGCGGCCTCCGAAAGCCCACCGAAGGGCGAGCGCCCCTGCCGGGTCCGATGTGTTGTCTCCGACCAGAGAGAGGCGCCGGATAAGGGTCAACCCAAGCCCTCCTCTTAAAGGAATCAACCCAAGGCACGTGAAGAAAGAAAAGGGCCGCAAGCAACGTCAAGGCGGAACATCCTCCCACCAGTCGCATGTCTTGCCACTGCTCCTTGCTCAAAGATATGGGAGGTGTCTCATATCACAGGACCCCCAAACCGGAAACGGTATTGGTCTCGCTATGAAAAGGGAAGGGTACCCAAACCAAAATGTCGCAGGATTAGGGTTGTGAAAAACGCAGCTTCTTTCCAAGTGAAGAATTTGTTACTGGAAAGCAGTTGTCGCATTTCTCACAACCCTCGCAGCGCCGAATATTGCCAACCTAAACACATCGCCACACCAAACAGAAACCCACTTTAAAG
>CAUJNA010000468.1:117500-223080 GCA_963377175.1 Effrenium voratum
AGAGCCAGAGTCAAACCAGCTGACCTTTGCATCTGGGTGAATTCTGATGCGCCAAGCCAACAATCAAATCCTCGTCAGCCTACACTCCAGGGTAACACGAAACCCTGAAAACCATCCCATGTTTCACAGGAATCCCCGAAATGTGGGGGGTGCAGGGCCCCGCTTTTGGGAGTCCTAGCCACACCCTTGGTGCGCCTCATAGCCGGTGCGGAAGGCGATGGTTGCCTGGTCCCACCTAGGTCACAACCCCCAGCTGTCTCTGGCGGTCCTCTTAGTTTTAGACCAACCTGTACTCAAAAAAGCACCGCAAGGGGTGGGGCTTTCACGGAGACGGGTCAAAGAACCCGGGATACAGACAACTGGCCCTAGAGTGATTGAGTCGTGCTGCTTCTAAAATGTGGCAAAGGAGACGAGTTACACGGCAAATGAAAAGTGCGAAAGGCTCTACTCTGCTGTGTCTGTTGTTGGGATGGAAGTCCGCTACATCTGGCCAGACATGGGTGCGTCTTCTTTTTGAGGCCCTTTTCAGGATGGTTTAAAGGGAAACCAACAGGAAACCCATGTTCAGGCTCCGATCTTTGTTGAAAGACCAAACACCCAAATGGGTATGGGTCAAAATGAAACCACCAGGAATCGGACAAAAGCAGGTTTTGGTGCTTGGTTCCATTTACCACGGCTAGCCATTTTGGGGCTAGCCTATTCTTGACCCACAGCCACATGTTCACCAAAAAGGCGGGTCCAAGTGGTCCGGTGGCATAAGGCCAGCGCTGCTCCATGCACTCGCGCTCCAGGCCCACCTCGAAATACGAGCGAGCCGCGCAAGCCAGGCACATGGAAAAACAGGGGCTCATCTTTTTTGGAGTTGGCACCTTTTTTTGGCTTGGTCTTGAAGAGAAACCAAGAGGGATGGGTGGAGCAGAACACCAACCTTCAGCTTCCCTCCAATTCCAACCATCAGTTTCCATGACGCTTAAGGGGAAACCTCAAGGAGCACCTATTTACTTGGTTGTTTCAGCATGTTTCAGGTATCTCTTAGTTGGTGGTGTGGATCGGTGGTTTGGATTTGGATTTGTGTAACCCCCAGGCTTCTGCAGAGGATAAATAGGAACTCCCTAAACCACCGGGCGAATAACCATTTTTTGCCCATGGCATCTCAGGGGTGTAGCTTAGAATGGCGCGCTACTTGTGCTTCCTTGCCCAGGCTTCCTCTTCATTTTCCCATAGCACAAAAAGGGCTCCCAAATCGTAGTGTCATTCTCAAAGACAACTCCGCGGTCGTGTGATTGATTCCCTATCTTGCAAGCAGACCGAGGAACCCGAGTTGCGCTTGGTTGTCTTGCATATCCAGGGCACGCATATAACCCGAAGCTCTGACTTGCCCAGTCATGGACTGGATGGAAGTGAGGGAATCGCGTGGCGTCGAGACTGTTCGTAAGTTTGCTGGTGCGTGCCATGTTGCACCACTTTCGGAGAGGGATGCACACCCGAAACTGACATGAAGCCAAGCGGATATATAGAGGATCCAACCAAGTCCAACCGCAAGTAGTTCTTACAGTATGTCATTGGACAAGTTCGGACATTGAAATTGAAAATGAAGGGATCCAGATGGCATGCTTCTGCATGCTTGCGTCCTATGCGCCAAAGAGAGCCGGGCGCTGCTCCTCCCAATTCAAAATTCCCACACGGACTGCTGGATATCTCGACTGAACCACACATATCCAAGATTTCTTTTGGCCACAGAATCACACGACTCGAGACTCTTGGCCCAGTTGCATTGTGGTAGGCGATGGCAAGGACGGAGTAAACGTCCTATTGGCCAACCCAAGCCGTTCAGTCCCGGCCCCGTTTTAGGTTACATGTCGATGGTGGTGACTTGCAAGCAGAACTTCAACTTGCATGCGGGAAAAATGTTTGACTTACCCTCATGCTTGAGGCAATCCATCTCCTGGCAAAGTCAGCACAAACTGGTGGCTTGTCCAACTTCCTACGTAAAGTGGCAATGAGCCACTGTTGCGTACACATCGACTTACTTGGCTTCAACAGTGTCACTGGAAGCCAACTACCCAATTTCGCAAACCACCCGAATTGCCCAATTGCCGCTGCCAAGGGACTTTGCCTTGAAGGGATGTGGGCAGTCCCGTATCTCCGAACTCGCGGGAAATTCGTGCCGAACGCGGGAGATCCGTGCCGAACGCGATGCAGCCATCTGTTGAGTTCTTTTGTATGTGGCCTGGCTGTATGGACCCCTTTCAAAGGCAGTTTGCAAGCATCCCTTCTGACCTGCTTCACAAATGGGCACCATGATACTCCAAGCGCAACATGTGTCTAAGAAACAAAGTCAATCCGGCAGCGGGATGTCGGGATTTCTTCGCATCCCGTCCTGCGATGTTCCTGCCAGACGTCGCAAGAGACCCAGTTGGGCGTGGCCAGTTGGACCCCTCCAAATCCGATTTATTGTCGTTCAAAACAGTCTTTCTGGGAAGGGCTAATTCCACAAATGAATGCCTCCCAGTACATGTGTCTGGAAAACCGGTTCCCTTCCGGGAATGTTCGAGTGGAGAAAATTGCCGGTGACGTCAGCTCTGAGACCTCTGAGACACTGAACGTGCACTCTTTGGAACTCATGGATGCGACTTCCACCAACAACTTTGAGGGGGCTCAATACAAATCGTATCGTCAAAAAACCTCACCCAGGAGCACTCACCCAAGATCAGCCCATGACCCGACTCAAGGGGGCTCTGATTTTTGGACCAGATCCGCTTCCTTCCTGCAAAGAGTACAGCCCGGAAGAGAAAAAAAGAGGGGGGAAAAAAAAAAAAAAAAAACGAAATTTGTCCTTTTGGTTTCCAACCAGACGTGCCGTCCAAATAGAGATCAGTCAGTTTGTGTCGCCCAAATAGTGACTTCGCTGGAACGTTTGCCCGCAGGAGCCAGACTTACAAGTCGACTTGTGACATTCTGTTGCCCCCAGCAAAAATATGCTTCTCCCAAGATAGAAAATAGGAAACCCTCACCAATGGCAGAGAGCGGTGTTGTTTTGGTTTCCATTCAAAAATCATCCCCCTGTTTTTGGACAAGTATCAAAGGGTCTCCTGAGAACTCAGGGAAACCAACATGAAAATCAGGTTATTGCAGAAAACAGCTGCATAAAAAGAAAACACAAACGAAGCCATTGTAGCATTGCTCCTGAGAACACCCCCCCCCCCACACACAATTGGATGTTGTGTTGATCAAAGCCATTTGTAGTCAAGGGTGTTTCAACACTGGGGTTAATTCGAGAAACAAACATGATGCAAAATGCCATATTCAAAGGTTCCAACTGGGCCAGGTGAGTCATACATAATCAAAACCCGGTATTCCCATGGTCTACCCAACACCATGCAAAAAAACAAATGAAAAGGCGGAATTCCACACCCATTTGTGGCTGGGATTTTCCCTTACCCTCCAATTACCCGGTGGCGGCGTTGAAACATTCCTACCATTTTCCAGGCGTGTCCTGGTTCGTTCATCCGCTTGTTCAGGAGGTCCAAGGCCGCCAGTGCATGCTGGCGGTCCGAACTGATCCGACCGTTGGGTCTGGTGCTGTTGCCTGGTTTTTTGCTTCTTGTTTTTTCTTTATTTTTTTGTTGGGGGGGAGGGGCATGGAAACCAGTTCTGGACAGAATCCCCACAATTTTGACGGAAACCCCATTGGGCATATCTCTTCTCAAGCCCGTCTGCTTAAAGGGACTACAACGAGCACGGTTGGGGCGTTCACCATTTTGAGACAATCCGATGCCCCCCGAAATGGCCCCTTATGAATGAACTTGAGACCCACGAAGCCCGAAGGGCCCCAACAAGGGACTGCGGATCAATAAAACTTAGCATATCAACAGGAAGGTGTTCTCGCAACAAGCGAAGAATCCCCAGCAATATGGGGCGCGCACTATGTACTGCACTAGGCTGGTTTCTTCCTGGGATATCATGTTGGCGGGTCGAAACGTATGTTTCCGAGGTGCGACTCCAATATGAAACTGCTCCAAAGCAACCAGCACCATCTCCCCTTGCGCGCAAGTATCGCTTTTCAAGGTGGCAAGGGCAAGAGTTCAACCTGAATCCATTGACAAATATCCCACTGAAGAACCCTCTTGTGAGCACCCTTTGCTGGATTGTCCTCTACCATCCAGGTTTTGGTTGGGACCGGCCACACGCGGCGCATAGGTGTGGATGGTTGCGAAAACCGTTTCGCACCACGAAATGAAACCATGGTTGAAACCACAAGGTTTGTTGGTTTTTACGTTGGGACATCGAATCATTCCGTTGGGTTTCTTAGGTGGTGCGAAATGGATTTCGTCCATGCACTGTAGGTGTCCTTTTTTGCTTACTTTGGCTCGAAATAGATGGGTTCCACTGGCTTAGATTGGTTTTATGCCATTCACCAGAGCAATCTAACCCATCATGGGAGGGACTTGGTCACGGCAGGCAAAGACAATTTTGTTAGCGGCATTTGAGTGGTGGTTTTTATTGTCTTCAAATTTGCATTGACGTATCAAACCCTTCCGCGAAACCTTCAACAATGTCCCTTCCGCGAGCTTCCGCCGGAAAATAACCTTCCGCAAACCTTCCGCGGCTGCAGTGTGGCACTACCTTTTTGGCTGATATGTCAACATCTATACATGTTTGCTTGAGTCTTCAGATTCTGAAGCAGTTGAACGTGTCTGATCGCAGATAGATGGGGAGTGAATTCGGCATATTAGGGTGACAATGCCGCTCGCGGGCCTCATTCTCATATTTAAATGTAATGCAATGCAATGCAGTGTAATGTATGTTTTCGTCTCTGGGTGGTGTGTGTTTGTGTTTGTGGGTGTGTGTGTGTGTGTGTGTCTCTCTCTCTTCCTCTGTCTGTCTGCCTGCCTGCCTGCCTGCCTGCCTACCTGCCTACCTGCCTGCCTACCTGTCTGTCTGACCGTCTGTATGTCTGTATGTCTCTGTCTGTCTGTCTGTCTGTCTGTCTGTCTGTCTGTTCTGTTCTGTTCTGTTCTGTTCTGTTCTGTTCTGTTCTGTTCTGTTTGTCTGTCTGTCTGTCTGTCTGTTCTGTCTGTCTGTCTGTCTGTCTGTCTGTCTGTCTGTCTGTCTGTCTGTCTGTCTGTCTGTCTGTCTGTCTGTCTGTCTGTCTGTCTGTCTGTCTGTCTGTCTGTCTGTCTGTCTGTCTGTCTGTCTGTCTGTCTGTCTGTCTGTCTGTCTGTCTGTCTGTCTGTCTGTCTGTCTGTCTGTCTGTCTGTCTGTCTGTCTGTCTGTCTGTCTCTGTCTGTCTGTCTGTCTCTCTCTCTCTCTCTGTGCCTGTGTGTGTGTGTGTTTGTGTTGGTGCCTCTCTCTCTCTCTCTCTATGTCTTTCTGTGTCTGAGTGTCTGTGCGTTGTTTGGTTTTTATTTCTTTGGCTTTTCGTTTCCACGTCGTTTTAGATACTGGAGTTTTTATCATGTCCTCGTCATATTTGTTTGCTGAGTTGTATTCTGTCGTGTGTTGTGTATTGGGCTTGCCTCCTGGTCCCTGTTTTCGCGCGGTTGGCGCCTTGTTGTTGTCCAATGAAATTGGGAGCAACAAGAGTGGCAAAACCAACAACATTGACAAAGCTGGGCTACGCCCACCGAACAGGAAATGCGTAAACCCACCCAAAGAAAGGAAAACACGTTTGCTGGCTCCATCCACCAAATCTGACACGTGGGTTACAGGGCAAAACCTGGCACCAATTTTGCGGCTGGCACCTGCAAAGCTTTGTCGTGCTTCTCCAGCTTTGAGAGAACCGCACACCTCAGGCCAACAGTGTGGCGGCTCAGATGATCGGAATGCCGCAACTTGACGCCCGAAGGAAGAATCCTACCGAACGCGGCCGTGGGTGAAATGGGAAACTGGCACTCAACCAACTCGGAGCAAACAACCTGAGGACTGGATGACCGGGAACCGCCCTACATATTTGCAGGTCGTGGCGAAAAATCAAAAAGCTGACGTGTGGACAAGCGCGGGTTCCCTCATGAAACCGCCAGCATCCAACCGAGTTTGTCGAGAATGTTTAGCTTCAACTCATGGCAACCCAATCCCCGACAGCCCCTCTCCCACTCAAAAGTCCGCGTCGCACAGAATTCACTTCCGCGAATATGGCTTCAAGCAGGTTCTTCCCTGGGGGGTGGGCTTTGCACGTCTCCAACCGCCACGTGGCAATGTCTTGCGAAGGTCGCGGCCAGGTTTGTGTGTGATGAAGCTGGCAACCAGCAAACAATCCCGGCAGAACTCGCTTCTAGTACCCTTGTAGATCAAGTCCTGCTCCCTACTTCCCACCAAAATGAAGTGTTTTGGGGATTTAGTGCTTGTTTGCTTTTTGATGCGCAGGAGAAAAACCAATTGGAGGTCCACAAGTTGGCAGAAAAAAAGCTCAAACTGAGCCTCCAGGAGCAAGGCAAACTGCCTGCTGGGACTGGCACAGGTTCAGATGGGTGCCCGCCAGAGTCACCTCGCTCAAGGAGCGGAGCTCGGACTCACCGAAAACTGAGCAAGAAGGTGGACCAAATGGGTATGGGTCAAAACTAAACCACCAGGGGACCGCAGGTTTTAGTCCTTCGTTCCATTTACCACGGTTCCATTTTGGGCACCTATTTTTGACCCAGAGCCAAATGGCCAGGAAGGTGGATGCTTCAGAGAAGGCGGATCTTGTGGGTCAGCCTCCTATTCTCGAAACCTTCCCGGGAGAGCTTCGAGTTGGATTCTTGGAAAATAACACGGTGGCAGCTTGGCTGTGAGCCAAAACGAACGTCTTCAGGCCCAAGGTCCAGGGGCCCTTTTAACAAAACTAAAGTGCGAAAGCTGGAACACAGGGTGCTGTTTTGGGTACTCCCGCTTTGAGACAAACACGAAAGGCAAGCACGTTCCTCTCATCGTGGGTGGTTCCCCTACAAGCCCATCCATCACCTTTTGCACCAGGAAATCAAAGAGTTGCCAAAGATCCGAGCGATTCGGATCATGCACTCAAGACTAGCTCTATCATTTGCCAGTCACCTTTTCATGATTCACACTCGGAGCTTCAATCCAAGGAATCACACGCAACGTCAAAACGAAACCTGAGTTGGCCATTTAACTACACTGGTGGCTCGAGAATCTTTCGAACTGCAAAAGGGGCAAAAGCCCAATACACGCTTCAGCGCCTCCTGGCAAATAATTCGGAAGCTTGAGAAAAGGAATCCTCAAGCAAGCCCAAGCTCGTGTACTTCAGATTTCGGTGAGTTTTGCTTAGTGTAGAACACACGGAAAGCGCGGCCCTTTCGGGCCGGCCGACTGGAGGAAAAGGCAATCGTCCCCCTCGGCTTTTCAAATAGAAAACCAGACACCCATATCAAGCGATACCTGTTGGAAGCCGAAAAAAACAAATTCTGGCCCTCATACCCAATGTAATCCTCTGTCAAAGGGAGGGGTCAGCAAAACGGACCAGAGCCGCCAAAATCCAGCGGTCAAACCCTCACGCTCTCGGACCCAGCCTCATCGGTTGACAACTCCACCTCCCAGCCAACGCAATTGCCAATGGAGCTGATTGGACCCTTTCCCTCTCAAAGGGACCCTCTGGTTGGTTCCATGCTAAAAGGCACAAATTTGGACCCCCCCCTTTCTGCGGCTGACAACCTGGGGGCGGCAGCCCACACATTCCTGGGAGCAGCCCAGGAAATCAGTCGAGAAGGCAACTGACCTTGCAAACCATTCGGGCGTGTGCGTTATTTGAGAATACCCCTTTTTGGTTTGTTTGAAAGGGAAGCCCAAAGGAAAAACGAGGCCATTTTCGCGGCTTCGAAGTCACCCTCTTTCCAAAAATTATCTTCAAACAGGAAGCCCCTATTGAGCTGGAGAAGCAAAAGAAACCCACCTCCTCCTGCTCGCGAAACTTGAGGCAACTTGGGAGTCCGCTGAAGCCGGTCGAAACGTGGGAATTCCACGTTCCAAACATCAGATTTGTAGATTGGATCAATCGAACCTACGTGCCATGCAACTCTCTCCAAATATGTGCAGGTCGCTTTTGCAACGATGCCCTACTTTAGAGTTGTTATCGAGGTCCACAAAAACTATCAGGCAACACTCTTGGGCGTTCCGGATCCCGGAACGTCCACTCCTGAGGAACAAAAGAAGAATGGAAGCCATAGGTGGCCTTTTGGAGAAATGGATGGCCCTGGTAAATGGAGGAAAACCCATCTAAACCAGTGGAAGCCATCTATTTGTGACCAAACTCACCTAGAAAGGACGCCTAGGACAGAAGCTCTTCGCGTCTCATGTTCTGTGAGGCCCTCGCGTGCCCCGCCTCCAGCTTCAGGGCCCGTCGCAAGTAGCTCAGCGCGCCGTGGAACTTGCCGACCTGTCGGCAAAAAAGCGCCGCACGATTGGAGCACGCAAAACAAGGCAGACACGTGGCACACCACGGGAAAGCGACGTTAAACGGAACAAGAAGGCTCAGTTGCACGCGCAAAACAAAAACGCGCCAGGCATGCCGGGTACATCAAATCCCCAAAAAAAAGAGCTGCTCCGTCTCGTGGTCAACCGAAGGCACGCACATCCGAATCATCGAGCCCTTTCGAATGAAACAGCTCTTGGAGCTGACTCGTGGACGGAACCTGTCAACTGAGTTCTGTCTCCACTTCACATAAAACAGTATACACGCGCTTCGCTAACAAAAAAGAGATTCTTCGGACTGCACTTAGCTAGACAAATATGAGTAGTTCTTGACCGTGCTTTTCTCACACGTGTCCTGAGGGAAGGAAGCGAGTGTTCCGCCCATAAAGAGGAGAACATGAGTCAATCAACACTCGAAGGAATCTCCTCAGTGGCCCACACGAGGTTTGCGAATAGGATTTGCACCAGGTTTGGCTTGCTTGGGTTGCCATTTAAGGTTTATCACGCTCAGGACCTTGAGACGATGCATCCGTTTTAGGGGCTGTGGGGAACAAGGCTTGCTCCTTGCAAATGAACCCCATAGGCGATTGCCATGTTGCTTGCCTTCAAAACAGCCCCACAAAAAGGAGGCACATTCGCGAAAAAAAGGCCACCAGCCCCGCCAGCCCCTACCTTCTTGTAGTAGCAGCCCAAGTTGTTGCAGGTTGTCGCCAGCAATGAGCTGCTGTCACCCTCGGCGCAGCTCGCGGTGGACCCGCTTGGGGAGCCAGTTCCTGGTGATATTCCTGTGTTCAAATCCATTAATTCTACTCGTTCTCCCAAAAGTGGAAACAACCGGGGAAAGGTCGTTCAAAAGACAAATGGCCGAAACTCCAAATTGGGAAATGAAATGAACCCTTGGCTGTTGATGGCAGTCAGCCCAATAGCTTCACACACTCGGTATGCGGGTGAGGATGCAGGCCCAAGCTCCACAGTCACGTTGTCCTGTTCATCCTTCTGTTGTCCCAACTCATTTTCCCCCGATCCCACGCCCTAGCCTACTTTCCACAATTTCTTCATAGGCAATCTGTTTTAGAGAGTCCCGTCGTTGGCCCGCGCACCAGCCAGCCATTTTTTTGCGCCAACACCGGCTTAGGCCACCAAGTCCCCTGCAGTCCAAACAAAAACAGCAAGCTGGCCAGAAACTGCAAATTGCTCACTACAGCTTGCCAAAAAACGGGTTTGACAAGCTCATCAGTGGCATTGGCATTTAAGGAGATAAGAGGGTAAATGGGAGAGGAGGAGAGAAGAACGGAGATTTATTGGGGCGCCAGGATAACTTCCAGAACCTAATCTTTGGAACGAACCACAAGTCCCAATTTCAAGAGTTGCAAGCTGCATCCCTTGGCCGACCTCAAGGTGTCCCATCACTAACCATAGATTTCCGTGTTTGCCATGAGTGTGTTTGGCAAGCCTGATCCTAAAGTGCTTTGTGGGCTTCCATTTGCTTCCCCCACCCTGGAAAAATAAATATATACCCAGTAGTAACTAATATAATCCCTTTACACCTACAAGGGCAAATAACAATCAAAAATGGAAGTAGCTTCTCTTTGGCCATAAGCCCCTCAGTGTCAACCCCACCCCCATGGCCTCCATCTGATTTGCCATCAGGATGGCCTCGTGCGCACGTCGCGCAGTCCCCCTTCCCCGAAGCTGTCAGTGAAAAACTCAAAGGCGGAGAGAGAGAAACCGCTTTTCCGAGATGCCCCCCGTTGTTTACCAGACTTGATGTGAACCTGGCTCGAGGCCATAATTACTGGGAGAGGGTCATTCTGAAGCACTCGTCTCGAGGACACTCATTTAAGCATTTTGGGGCTTCCCAGCAGACAGAATTAGCTCCCCCCGAGCGAGTGCCTCTCAGTAGGAAGAAGCTCCCTCGACATCAGCATGATTTCAGCAACAGGAGTCATAAACCCGCAGCACAACCTGATCCATGCACTCCATGACAACGGATGCACCAGGTCTATGGGAAGCTGGCATTGATTCCTGGTTCCGCAGCTCCTGTTCAAAAAGGGACCTTTCGAGAATACCAAGGAGGGATTCCCCCATCCCTACCCATTCTTGTCACCCCTACATATACAAATACACAACAATGCCTCTTCCTTTGTTTTCTCATTCCCCTGACCCAAGCCTCGGCATACTTGAACTGCTCGAACGCCGCTTTGAGATCCCCGGTCCGCAGGCGCTCCATGCCATCCTGGAAGGAAACCGGCGTCGCACGTCGCGGTGACCGAGGGGGAAAAAACTCCGTGCCTGTGGCGATGTGGCTGTGGGTCGAAATCCTTGACCCCCAGTGAATATCCCAATCCAACCACTAAAATAGGTTCTAAAATGAGTGGTGCACCGAAAACCCCCAAAATGGTACCATTGGTTTTGACCCACAGCCATGTATAGCTTCATTTCTTGATTCATGTACCCTCGCCCCACGTGCTCAGCAAAAGTCGCCCAGCCTTGTTGAGCCTCCAAGGCTGGCCAAGCAACTCTGGTATTTTGCGCGTCGTGCCTTGAAGAAGACTGAATATCTCATGTTCATGCCTGTGTGTGTGTGTGTGCGTGTGTGTGTGTGTGTGTGTGTGTGTGTGTGTGTGTGTGTGTGTGTGTGTGTGTGTGTGTGTGTGTGTGTGTGTGTGTGTGTGTGTGTGTGTGTGTGTGTGTGTGTGTGTGTGTGTGTGTGTGTGTGTGTGTGTGTGTGTGTGTGTGTGTGTGTGTGTGTGTGTGTGTGTGTGTGTGTGTGTGTGTGTGTGTGTGTGTGTGTGTGTGTGTGTGTGTGTGTGTGTGTGTGTGTGTGTGTGTGTGTGTGTGTGTGTGTGTGTGTGTGTGTGTGTGTGTGTGTGTGTGTGTGTGTGTGTGTGTGTGTGTGTGTGTGTGTGTGTGTGTGTGTGTGTGTGTGTGTGTGTGTGTGTGTGTGTGTGTGTGTGTGTGTGTGTGTGTGTGTGTGTGTGTGTGTGTGTGTGTGTGTGTGTGTGTGTGTGTGTGTGTGTGTGTGTGTGTGTGTGTGTGTGTGTGTGTGTGTGTGTGTGTGTGTGTGTGTGTGTGTGTGTGTGTGTGTGTGTGTGTGTGTGTGTGTGTGTGTGTGTGTGTGTGTGTGTGTGTGTGTGTGTGTGTGTGTGTGTGTGTGTGTGTGTGTGTGTGTGTGTGTGTGTGTGTGTGTGTGTGTGTGTGTGTGTGCGTGGCTCCGTGCGTAGGTGTGCGAGCGTCGTGCGTACAAACGTGCAAACATACAGACATACAGACATACAGACGTGCAGGCATACGCACGAACACACACACACACACACACACACACACACACCCACACCCACGCACGCACGCACGCACGCACGCACGCACCCACCCACCCACCCACACACACACACACACACACACACACACACACACACACACACACACACGCATCCACACACACACACACACGCACGCACGCACGCACGCACGCACGCACGCACGCACGCACGCACGCACGCACGCACGCACGCACGCATAGAAACATTCATACAGAAATACACACACTTAGAGTGTACAGTGGGCGCTGTTTGGAATCTGCCCAAAAATGTGCACTCGCAATACTCAAGAAAGTATTGGCAATAAGTCTGGTGTTGGCCCAACTCAAGCCTTCACCCAAACCTCACAAAGAGGAGCTTTTGACAGTTGGCATTGATTGTTTTTGGGGGATGAAATCGAAGCAGTCTGCTGGGGGTGAAGCTGCGGCGAGTTCTGTCCTTGTTGCAGGAGACAACCAAGGACTCCACATCGCCAAGCTGTATCTCTCCCTCAGGTTGCAAGGCGATCAATGGCACCAATCAAATCGCTGGATCAAAGCTACACATATTGCACCCATCAGAAATGTGTTTATGTCTCAAAACTAGGGCACCACCATGGCCCAAAAAGAGATCGACGTTCCCAAAACAAAACTTGAGCAGACTCATTGAATCAGTGGTGTCGCTGCTGGTCTCAGAAGGATTGGCGAAACAGGCTACTCTCAAAAGTGCAACAATGCCTAGATCGTCCCGGCCGCCAAAACCTTCTCTCCTTCCCCTTCCCCAGCCCTAGGCAAGTACATAACATTGAACCCCCAGATGTCTACGAAGTGGAAGGGTCTAGGATGTGCCTCAAATAATAGCACCCCCTTTCGGGAATGCTTATCTTCAACTCCATCCAGCACGGGTCAATGGCCCCACCCAAGCCCCCGGCCGGCGGCTCCACGGCCACTGCCATGGCTCAAATCTCGCCCATGTCTCACTTTGATCCGCCGGGCTGCGGCCCAGTCGATGCGTCGCACCTTGGAAGCGGCGCTTGCCTCGGCTCCAGCGGCTCTCGCAAGGTCTGGTAGAAGGAAAAATCCTTTCGTGGCGAAGGACCACTTCTGGCGTGAAAGCGGGCTTTCGTGGGGCAAGATTGGGGGGTCCTCTTAGCATTGGTTCAAACCCTCAGACCAGTTCCAAGAAAGAAAGGCACTGGCCAACCCTTCCTTTTCCAACTTGCTGAGCAAATGCGGCAATGCCCCTTGGCGAGAATTTGGGTGTCGCACCCTCCCTAACCTTTCCCCGGCGAAGGTCCCAAGCAAGTCACGTTTCCAGAGGAGTGGTTCATGTGCTTGGCCAAGCCTCTTTCTCCCGCCGTTCAGCGAGTGAAACGGAATTCGAGGTGAAACCGGTGACACGTTTCCTCACCGCACCAAAGCCATGGTTCCCAGGCTCGTGCTCCTCGTGTCCATCCCAACCTGCCAAATCAAAGCGGATGAAGGGAGTTCCAAGTTTGGTACTGCGCAAGCAACAAAACAGGTCACCAGAACGTGTACTGCCCACACTTGTCAACAAAAATCAGACAAAGAACTGTGCTACAGTGCTTCGAGAGCAATGAAAGCCCTTTGGTACACAACTGCTATAAGCATGACCTGACCTTGTGCAATTCAGCCCTTGAAATTGCTTTTCGATGGCCGCAGGCACTTCATACGGTCTCACACCAGCCGCTACAATGCTCCACTTGTCGCGAACATGCCGCACATGGCCCAAACATGCCGCGCCTTGAGGACAATGCGCCCGGTGCTTTCATCAATCTGGCGCTTCGCGCGGATGAACTTCCTGGCGAAGCAGGCCGAAACCGCAGGTGTTTCTGTGTGTGTGTGTGTCTTCATGCGGCACTGTGGGTGTGTGTGTGTGTGCGTGTGTGTCTGTGTGTGTGAGTCTGCGTGATGCCTATGTGTCTATGTCTATCTCTATGTGTCTCTGCGTGTCGCTATGTGTCTCTGTGTCTTTCGTGCCTCTAAGTCTATCTGTGTCTCTCCGTGTATCTCTGTGTGCCTCTGTGTGTCTCTCTCTCTCTGTGTCTGTGTCTGTCTGTGTCTCTGTCTATCTATGCGTGTGTAGCTATGCATGTGTCTAGTGTGGGTGTGTGTGTGTGTGTGGTGTCGCCGTGTGTCTCTGCGCCTCTGTGTGTGTGTGTATGTGTGTTTGTTTCTTTGTGTGATGTCACTCTGTGTGGCTCTACGTGTCTCTAAGTGTCCTTGTCAGTGTCCTTGTCTGTCTCTGTGTGTGTGGGTGTGTCAATGTGTCTGTATGCGTCTACATGTGTCTCCATGTGCGATTGCGTTCCTTTGTTTCTGTTTGAAGCCATCCCAAATGGGTTTGCTTTTTGAGACAAATCGACAAGGACCAGATTTGTGCGACCAGTTCATGAGAACCAACAAAATGGGGTCACTGTAACACGCTCAGAAAGAAGCGCTTCTTGTCCAATTCGGCCCATGCCTCGAGCTGTGTGCAAACAACGCGGCCACAGCAACTTCTGAGAAGTTGTTCAAGGAAGGAGTCTGCATCCCGATGTTGGTCAATCAAGAGAAAGTCGGTCCCAAAATGTCTGTGTCCGGCTATCTTCCAGCCTTCGGACGAAAGTGAACTGATTGTGGTGTGTTTGTGGGTTTATTGCTCCAGAGGAAGAATCTACATGAGCCCTATACGCCCATATCCCAAACAAGCCACGGACAAACGGATGAGGCTTCCTGTTGGATAGGACCCCCACTAACTTCATCAAGTCTGCACAATCTCCAGCAAGACAGGCCAGGTGCTCTGCGGAAAGACGTCGACCCGCGCTTTTTCAGCAGCCTTGCCGACTTCCTGCCGAGGTGCTTCCAAGGCCAACAGTTGACACTAACTCTGAATCTCTCCACGATCCAGAAACAAGCTCTGACAGTGCTGTAAACAGGGGGAGCAAGAAGAAAAATGTAACACAAAAGGCCAGCAGTTGGAACAAACAGACACGCCAAAAGGCTTCTTCCACAGGTACTTTTGAAATGGGGGAAGAGCCCAAAGCAAACATCCACTAACAAGATTCAGAGAAACGTAGCTATGACAACGGAGGAAAGTGCGGCATTCGGAGAAGGAAAAAACGGAAGGCTGCAACCACCCAGCGCTTGATTGCTGACCTGGAAAATCCAAAATGGCAATGAGGCAAAAATGTTGGTTGCGTTAGCTTTTTGCACGACCATCATTTCCCCCCTTGTGCCGCTTGCTGACCAAAAGTTTGATCCATCTATTTTGGGGACCAGGGCGTGCACCCAGACCGATATACATATAGTTCGCTTACGAGCAAGTCCCAGCGCCCATTCGCACGGAGCCCTGAGGGGAGCCTAGCCCGGGACCCGCGTTGTTCTCGTCGGGGGTGGCCTTTGAGGGGGTCCGGGAAGCGGTCAACCACTTTCACCCAAACAGATTCTGGTTCTCTTTTGCGACTCCAGCTGGAAATGATTATGCATCCAGGACTGCAAAGATCTTGGCCGATGGTGACCGTTGGCCCTTTTGAGTCATGGCGATCTGCCATGTACCACTTGATCGCACGTGAGTAGATCATTTGAGCTCCTTGCTAGAGGCACAACTACGGGATTCGGGATGCACAGTGCGGCCGTGGAGAAAGTCGTTTAAAGTTCGTTCAATGCCTGCAATCACCGGCTTCAACTGTGCTTTCATTGCTTAAATATCAACTCTTTCAGGTGTCCCGTTGGAGAAGTTGGATCGTTTTCGCATCTTCCCAGTTTGGAAGCTGACCCTGCCCACCCCCAGCCCATCGCGCCTTCCGGTTCAGGGTGACATGCTCCTTGAGGGTCTTAGCACCTGCGGGAAAAGGTGGATTGACACCTCCAACAAAGAAAGTTCTAGCCTCCCACCAAGTAACATGGAACCTGACGCTCGGGGGGGTCCTGGTTTGGACCATTCTCCTTTTAAAGGGGCCCCGGACGTCACGTTCCGTGGGAGGCTAGCACTTTTAGAGGCCTTTCCAAACGTTTGGTTTCAGAGGTCTTGAAAGGACTCTGCCTGGCGATCCCTTACCAGTCGAACAAAAGTTCTGCTAGATGGAAACCCTTTTTTCCTCACCCATGAACATCATGGAAGCAGAATCTACGCAAAGGAGAAAAAAAGGCCGAACTTGAAGTCCCAAACATAGCAACCAGCACCCATTCGCCAACATTCAGTTCTGATCCAAGGATCTTAATGTCCGAAAGAATCACTTGCTCAGAACCCTTCTGACGTGCTCACTTGACGATCCCGCATATGGCTACAGAGGAATTTGCGCCCCCGGTCCCCTTTGGAGGCCGTCGGATTTTGCTTCGCCTTCCAAACGCAGAGCTTCGGTCCGGTGCTTCACCTCGGAGGCGATCCGTTCCAAAGCTTCGGAGTCTTGGGGGAAAAAGACCAGAGACATCAACCTGAAATGGCTAGCCCAGCGTCGTTGACGCTCAAATGATGCTTGGTGACTGAACGTCAACCAATTGGTGAGGTTGCCGCCTTGAGATCTCTCTGTGTATGTTGCGCATAGCGTGGACCATAGCAGACTTCAACTTGGAAACGTTTATCCACTCCCCTACACAAACCTGAGGAAAAGTGCTCCACCGTTCTTTTCGGAAAGTCACAGCATATTGGAACTGGCATATCTTGGCTCGAAGCACCGACATACCTGACCAGGTGACCAGATGTGATGTTGCGAGGCTTCTCAATTTGGACTAGGGACGATGGACGAATCCTGATATTTACGTGAATCTCTGAGCCCATGGCGAAGAACGAAACCGGTTCTCTGGTAGCCCATCGCAAGTCGGCCATATTAGCTCTTGGCCAAATGCACAGAATATCCGCCGACATTGCTCGGCGTGTCGGACACCTAAGAGAGGATAGAGGATAACCCCCCCCCCCAACCCCCCCCCCCACCCGACGTCTGATACTGGGGGGGGGGCCCCCCCCCCCCAAGGACCGCGCGGCAATTTGATGACGTTCCGTAGTCTTCGGGGACCGGCGCAATTCGAATGACGCTTCCCATCCTTCGGGGACCCGGTGTCGCAAAACAGGGGTCCCAGGCTCGATTCCCCCTGCCGGCTTTTTTGCTGGCTTGGGCTTCCTGCATCCTTTTGCCGAAAATCTGGAAAAACTCTGTGTTTTTGGACATCATCTTTGCGAAAACGCTGGAAAAACAGTGTTTTTTGCGGGAAATACTGGGGAGCAAAGGGGAAGTGCAAGGATACATACATACATACAGACATACATACAGACAGACAGACATACAGACATACATACATACATTACATTACACAACATCACATTACATTACTTTAAATTACATCACATTACATACATACATACATACATACATTACATTACATTTACATTACATTACATTACATTACATTACATTACATTACATACATACATTACATACATTACATACATTACATACATTACATTACATTACATTACATTACATTGCATACATGCATACATGCATTACATACATACATTACATACATGCAGGCATGCATACATACCTACCTACCTACCATACATACATACATACATACATACATACATACATACATACATACATACATACATACATACATACATACATACATACATACATACATACATACATACATTACATTACATTACATACATACATACATTACATTACATTACATACATACATACATTACATTACATTACATACATACATACATTACATTACATACATACATACATACATACATACATACATACATACATACATACATACATACATACATACATACATACATACATTACATACATTACATTACATTACATTACATTACATTACATTACATTACATTACATTACATTACATTACATTACATTACATACATACATTACATTACATACATTACACACATGCATACATGCAATACATACATACATACATGCATGCATGCATGCATGCATACATACATACCTACCTACCTACCTACACATACATACATACATACATACATACATTACATTACATTACATTACATTACATTACATTACATTACATTACATTACATTACATTACATTACATTACATTACATTACATTACATTACATTACATTACATTACATTACATTACATTACATTATTACATTACATTACATTACATTATTACATTACATTACATTACATTACATTACATTACATTACATTACATTACATTACATTACATTACATTACATACATACATACATACATACATACATACATACATACATACATACATACATACATACATACATACATTACATTACATTACATTACATTACATTACATTACATTACATTACATTACATTACATTACATTACATTACATTACATTACATTACATTACATTACATTACATTACATTACATTACATTACATTACATACATACATACATACATACATACATTACATACATACATACATACATACATACATACATACATACATACATACATACATACATACATACATACATACATACATACATACATACATACATACATACATACATACATACATACATACATACATACATACATACATACATACATACATACATACATACATACATACATACATACATACATACATACATACATACATACATACATACATACATACATACATACATACATACATACATACATACATACATACATACATACATACATACATACATACATACATACATACATACATACATACATACATACATACATACATACATACATACATACATACATACATACATACATACATACATACATACATACATACATACATACATACATACATACATACATACATACATACATACATACATACATACATACATACATACATACATACATACATACATACATACATACATACATACATTACATACATACATACATACATACATACATACATACATACATACATACATACATACATACATACATACATACATACATACATACATACATACGAGAGAGGGAGATTGGGGAGAGAGTGGCTTGGGGGGATGGGGAGGATGGGGAGCGGAGGGAGGGAGAGAGGACGACAGAACACACCAGGGAGACAAGGGAGAGAGGAAGAAGGAGAAAAGGGAGAGGACAATGTCGGCGGACTGAGCCGGAGGCTCTAAAGTTTAGTACTCAGAGCGGTGCGCGGGGTAGCAGTTACCTGTTGTTTCTCTTTTTTGGGATTTCTGAAATGGCAACTTGCCTCTTGGACTTTCCTCGAACTAAAAAGAGGGGATGTTGTGGTGGGCCTTCCTTGTTTCCCCAAAAAGGGTTCTTCCTAGACAAAGAGGGCCCTTTTGTTGCTTTTGGTGGGCTTACCGAGGTTGGAGTTTCTGCCCGAATCTGACTGAAAGGCTATAGTCCAATCGCTGGAAGCTGCTTGACGCTGGCAAAGACTTTCTAGAAAGCTAGAAGTTGGTCGACAACGAGCAGTCGGTATGTCATAGGAAGCACCGGCCCGTTGACAACTCGCAGAGCCCACCGGACCTCTCCGTTGGCCCTCCTGAATGCCTCTTGAAGAACTCCAAACCACGAGGTCGTCGCAACCAAGAGTCAGGATTCAGGATTGCCTTACAAATTGCCTTTGAACCGCCCAGGTTTTTGGGGTGGACAAATGCAAAAGGCGGGGCGCGGCCTTTCCCGCCGTTTCCAGCCACGGCGTCACCCGTTGTTCCGACACCACAACCCCCCGCCCGGGCTCGGCTTCCGGCCACCGCGTCCTGGTCCCCGGCGAAGTCCGCGCGGCGCAGGTCCTCGTAGAGTCGATGGATGCGCCTCCAACGAAGTCAGTGGGCGACTGTTGGGATCGGTGCCAAAACGGAGGGCCGGGTGCGGGGGGGAGGGGGGAATGGCCTGGGTGGGGGGGGATGGCATGGCCGGGGGATTGGCAATCCGAGTCAGCCTTGCTGGTTTCTTCAAAATGCTGGGAGGGGAATTGGCAAGGCGAGTCCTAGGGTCTCTGAAGAGATATGTTCGTACCGTGTGGATAGTTGGTAAATCCAGAATTGGCACCAGTCAGAAACCTTGGAATGATAGGATTCCCCAACGTAAATTCTAGTAAAGAATAGAAATATGATTTCAAAGTGATGCAGGAATTCGTCCATCCACAGTATGGCTCAAAAAAGGTGTGGCTCAAAAAAGACATGGCCTTTGTAGAAACAAACGTGTGTGAGCATACGTGACTATATACCATGAATAAACATTTAACAAGAATGCTGAAGTGTGCATGTGCATGCATTGAGCATAAGCGTGCATGTTTAGCGTGCATGTTTGCAGAATGACATGTGTTTATACGTATATATGTGCATGGTGTGTGTTTCCCGGTAACGGAACATATGTATATATGCACATATAAAATGTTGTGCTTAAGTGAGCCTGTACGCTTCGTTCTGGAAATGTGCCCACCATGGGTCGGTACATAAAGTAAGTCTGTGTGTGTGTGTGTGTATTCCAATGACAACATGCATAAAGATACACTAATTTGCGTGTGTGTGTGTGTGTGTGTGCATTGTATGTACGTGTATATATATATATATACATATATGTGGGTGGAGAGATCCTTTGGCAACACCTTGGCTTCTCATTCACCAGCCCTGGCGAATGACAAAGCCATTGGTCCCAGGAATACTCTCTCCCGGGCTAGCATGGAAGCTCTCAAGACCCCCTTCGGAAGACTGGGTTCCATGTACAGAGGCCAATTGGGGGAGTTTCCAGCTGTTAGTCTGAGGGAGCGTAGCCTTCGCCCTTTTTTCCTTAAGTGAAGAATCTATCAGAAAGAACGCACTGACACAGTAGGATTGCACCTCCCATCCGGTTTTGGATCCAAAACTCCCAACACCGGCCGTGGTTGGAGAAAGCCTGTCTAGGTACTCGTCATCAAAGCGAGGCCATGCCAGCTTCCTGTCATGTCGGACCCGCCAAAATAACAAGCCCTTGCGTGTCTGAAAATAAGCCTCGCAAAGAAAAAGTAACTCCACTGGAAAATCAGGGAGTCAGCCAAAGGCTGGCTTTTGCTTTTCGGTTCGTAACCCAAAAAGGGCACCCTTCGAGAGGTGTGCCATGAGGCTCCAGCCAAAAGTCTTGAGCCGAACCGCGAAGTCGTGCTGTCACACCCCCGGGGGGGGGTCGGGGGGAGGGTGGCCCCTTTATGGGAACCCTTACCTCACGTCCTTCATGATTGTCTATGTTCCCTTCAAACGGTCCAGCCACACAAACTTGTTTTCACCCTACGGATGCCTCCCTTACCTGATCACAACATGTCAGCAGCTCATGGCCAGAAATGGTCAAAATCGTGGCACGATTGTGCCCTTTTGGAAGCAAAAGCTCCCTATCTGCCAATTCACTATGAACCCCTGATGAATCAAACAACTTTTCCGGCCACGAGTTCGATGCCACATCACCAGCAAAGCACAAGCAACACCTGCTTCACGTGGCAGTGCAGTCCCCGAATAGCGCAAGTGAACCAATCGTATCCAAACTCGGTAAGATGAGCAAAGCAGAGCCATTCTTCCCCCTACTTGCGCTGTGTTTTGTTGGCATCCACCGCAAAAGCCAAAAAAGGCCGCCCACACCACGGAACTGCGTGAGTGCGGCAAACAGGCCAGCGCAACAACAGCAGATCCACGACCTCCGTTGCCGGCATAGTCGCCTGCTGGACTTTCTGGAGGACCCGCCCGTGGCGACAGCACAGGCATCGAACATGTCGTCTTACCCCTGACGTTTGGTCTGGGGCCAACAGGTGGCCATGGGTCAAAAGCCAAATCGTACCCCCAGTGAAAATCCGATTCAATCCAACCACTAAAATAGGTTCTAAAATGGGTGGTGAATTCGCCTACCCCAAAATGGTACCATTGGCTTTGACCCACAGCCAGGTGGTTCGGAGGTGTGGTTGGGTGTGGTTAGGGGCACCTTCCGACTGCCTGGTGACATCGACAGCCGACCCAAGGTGATGGACCAAGGGCCTGTAGGTGTTCACAGTTCTGTTGACTTTAAAGAGCATTGAAGGCACATATGGCTGTGGCTCAAAAAACCGGTACCAAAATGGCACCCCAGTAAGTGGAAACATGGACCAAAACCTGCGTAACCCCTCCTGTTTAAATTTGAGCCACACCCATATTATGAGAAAGGAGGATCTTACGGGTTAATTCGTCTTCTCCAGTCGTGGCACGAAGATTCGTGACTAAGAGCCTGGCTGTGGCCAAGTTTTGCACAGTCACTGGAAGGAGGGGCCTCATGGAAAGAACACCTCCAAAAGCAAAACAATCACTCGCCTCCTCTGTCATGGTTCCAAATGCAACATTGAATGACAGGACGCCTGTCTGACTCAAATCCCAAGGCAAAACAATGAGAAGCCAACGAGAAGTGGCTTGAAGTGAATAGCAACCGACCTCTGTTCACCCTATTGCAGCCATCAAACTCCCTAAGCGTACCAAAAAGAATCCACACACACACACCAACATGGAAGCGCCCTCACCGACACATCACATCGGGCAAACACCGGTCCTTCAGGAGAGTCCCACAATGACTGCTCCATAAATTGCACAACCGCCCCCCAAAAACAAAGCAATCACGCCCTTCTTTCATGCCCGGGTTGTGGGCAAGCGCCATGGGAAATAGAGAAAACCCCTTCTGTGGCTTTTGGAAAGGGAGACCAAATGCAAACACCCATTTGGGGGAGGCATTTTTAGAGACACCCATATGGCTACCTCCTCTTTTTTGAGGGTAATCCATTTTTGTGTTTTTTGGAGATCAAAAAGAAACCAACCTCCTTATATGTATATATATATATATATGTATAGAGAGATTGCTTTTTTGGGGAAGCTCACCGAGCGAGGAAGAAAAAAAAACGACACACCCAGTAGCTCCTGCAGGACGGGCACCCTCCCCGGCTCGCCGACCCCCGGCTCCCCCAGAGCCCTGCCGCGGGGTCATCTCTCAGCTTCTCCAGGGGATGCGGCACGGCCGTCACCTGGCCATGGGTCAAAATCCAAAGCCCGCACCCCCAGTGAACATCCGATTCAATCCAACCACTAAAATAGGAAGCCTAAAATGGGTTGTGAATTCACCTACCCCAAAATGGTACCATTGGTTTTGAACCACACCCACCTTGCTTCTTGGCGAAACGTGGACACCAAAACTGAAGGACCCCAAGAACCCCTCCCCCCCCCGGTTGAAGGACACGCTCACGCGACAATACGACAGAATGCTGTGACTTGGCACTGCATGCCTTTTTTCACACTGACAGCCTCTCTTTATATACACGTGGAAGCATGTCACGTGCGCGTTGCAGCACCTTGTGGAAGATCACCAACATTAGCATTATGCTGTGCTGCTTCATTTCAACATGCCGTTCAAAAGAAACTGGGAAGCCCAAATCTCGACCTTCAGGTCCCAAAAAACAAGCCCAGCTGACAGACTCGTCTGCTGAAGGTCCAACTAGCAGAGAGGAAATCAGCTGCTCTCCGGCAAAAGCCAGGAAGCCAAACGGACATGCCTCTACTTTGTCGCACCGAGGCTGGGGTCCTGTCAATCATCATCACTTTCACAAAGGGATCCTTGAATTTGGGGGGGGGAGTCTCTGAGCCCCCCCCCCCCTGAAAGGGGACCCCCCGACCCCCCAAATCTTAAAAAAAGAAAACCTGAATAAAAAAATAATAACAAATAATATGAAAATAAATATATATTTTTTTTTAAAAAAAAAAAAAAAAAAAAAAAAAAAAAAAAAAAAAAAAAAAAAAAAAAAAAAAAAAAAAAAAAAAAAAAAAAAGTAGACCATACTTGGAGCTGTGTGTTGGCACCGGCTCCGCCTGGATCTTCTCGCTGTGCAGTCGCAGGCTCCGTGCCAGGGCCGACATGTCCTGGGCGGTGTCCTGGGCACCGTCAAGCCCTTGGGGCCTGGAGAAGAGCGAGACCAACGCCTTGAGAACTCAGCAAGGCATGAGAAAGGGAGAATTGTCCATTTCTCATGGTTCCCGCTTGTTTCCAACGCGCTGAAAAATCTTGACTCTAGCATTTGCCCTTTTCTTTAACATAGTCCTATCATATTCCGAGTGTATGTTCTTCAGGTAACATGGCCATGGGTCAAAATCCAAAGCCCGTACCCCAGTGAACATCCCAATCCAACCACTAAAGTAGGTTCTAAAATGGGTGGTGAATTCACCTACCCCAAAATGGTATCCCCTATGAGCTATCCCCGAGTTGGTCTCTTTCAAACAAATCCCCAAAACCGGTTCATTCCTTCAGCATACCCCACCAAAACGTGAAAGCAACCAGAAGGGAGCCCAGCATCTGGATGGACCAAAAAAACAAAGGAAGCACTCCTTTGGTTTCCCTTGCAATACCAAGCAGCTGAGGCTCGGCTGACACCGATGCCCCCCCCCCCCGGTGAATCCCTTCCCCAAACTGCGGTCCAGATGCCCCTAAAGGAAATTGATGTGTCCGCAAAAGTAGCCAGAGACATAAACCGAAGAAATAGCATGCTTGCAGCGCAAAATGGAAACCCGAAAAGCTGTGTACAAACCTTGGCCCTCTAAAGCAAAGCAGACCAAAATGTGTTACGACCCAAATATGTACCCAAAAAAGAGGATCAACATTCAAACGGGACAAACATGAACCTGGACGGGAAAAAAAGGAGCTGCTGGCAAAGGGCTCTGTCCCTGCAATACTGGCTCCTGGGCCAACAGCTCAGCCACCCTCCCTTGTCGCTCAAGCGGGCCCAAACCCAAACTCATGTGTTGGGCACGACTTGTTTCGCGACCATCTTCAGAGTAGTGCGTGCTCTGTTTCTCAGATGTCTTTCCAAAGACATAGACCCAGCCGTGCATATGCGAGAGACTGCCGGCGGGACAGAGCTATTCCTTTCTTGTAGCCTGCTCTCGTCTATAGAATGGGATCAGACAGCAGGGAGAGCGAGAAAATGGGTCCACCATGAATATGTCTCATTTATGTTGTACTTCAAGGTCTACCGGTGGAGCCGTCCACACCTATGGTTTTCCACTGCAGAGCAGAGTGCTTTTGCGTTTCCATTCGAAGAGCGACCTTGAATTTCCGCGAGTTGCCAAAAAAACACAAGTCTTCTGCCCATGGCAAGCCACCCTGCTTCTGGCCCCTCCCCCAAGCTCCAACACCCAGGACAGGCGAAGGGGACCGTTGCAGGTATCCAGTCCCAGAGACAAGCTTGGTGCTCAGTGGGGGAATGCCCCAGAGTGTCAGAAATGAACCTAGGGATTCCCTGAAAGGAAGCCACAGGGGATGATTTACAAGGGTAGTTCCCTCATTTCCTGCTGAAGCAAGCGAAAGGAAATTGGATTCCAAGCCCTCTCCCCCCTCAATTCCATGAACTGGCTGCCCAAAACATGAACCTGTTGCATCCTGTAGGTGCCACGTGCACCGCTTTCCTGTCCTCTGCTCAAGGAACCCAAACACAGATTTCCAGAGGAAGCTCCTACCCTTCTTGGAGATTTCAAAACTTTCACGGGATTTGCGTGATCCTTTCAGACCAAGATCGACCCAAAGTCAGCTTCCTTCCAATTGGTGGTTGGGATTGGTAATTTGGTAGTTCAGGAGGGGGGGTTCCGCCACCCTCTACAAGAACCAGGGCTTCAAATCCGTATCCAAACCACCAATCCAAAAAGGGCTTTGAAACCAGATCTCTCTGGTTTCAAGCAAAAAAACAACACCAGTCAGACCATCCAACCCCATCCAACCGGGTTGCGTCTCACAAAAACACCCGCCATTTGCCGCTCTCTTTCGCGCCCGCAACCCGCTCTCCGCGCCCGGCGACCCGGCGACCCGGCGACCCGGCGCCCGCGCCCCACCCGCGCTCCGCGCCCACCGCCGCCCGCCTGCCTGCCACAAGTTCTCCTCGAAGACTTGGGCATCTGCCAGGCGCCGCCCCCCGAGGCCCTCGGAGGCGAAGAGCCTCGCCAGGGACTCCACCTGACGCGGCCGGGGTGGGCCGACCGCGAGCGAGAGCTTTCGCGTGGAAAAGGAGGGAAACCTCGGTGTCCTTTTGGGCAAACTGATTTCCCCCTGGGCCTTCTACTTGTTTTCAGCAAAACAACCAAAAAAGGACACCTATGGAGAGAAAGGTAGCCTTAAAAACTGCTTTCACATGAGGCTATGGGCTTTTCAAAACCCCAAATCGTACCCCCAGTGAACATCCCAATCCAACCACTAAAATAGGTTCTAAAATGGGTGGTGAATTCACCTACCCCAAAATGGTACCATTGGTGTTGACCTACCCCCTCAAAACCGTTCGATGTCAAAAGAAAGTACTGCTGGTTTCAGGGCCATTTTCAACGAAGACCCCCCCCCCCGTCGAACGGTTCCGCGTGAAAAGGGTGGGAAGAGTGGAGGGTATCCGAAAAGGTAAACACCTAGGCCCTTTTGGAGAAGCCGTAGCGCAAACCAAGAAGGTTGTTGAAATGATGAAGACCTCGAAGTTACTCAAAGTTTGGGCTTGATTCCTCCAGGTTCGTCCCGGTCAACCTTTAAAGCCACTTGAGACAAACCCATGTGAGCCCCGAGAGGGAAAAGAACTTGGGCCAAAAGAAACTGAGCCAAAAGAACTGCCAAAAAAATTCAAGTAAGACGTAGCCCAAAGACTGCCACGCATGAAACAGAGATGCCTGGAGCCTTCGTGGGTGGATAAGGTCGCAACAACCCGTCCTTGGAAACTGATAGCGATTGAAAGCCGACCTGTTGAGGAAGTCCCATTTTCCTGGATTGGCCCACGGAAACTCAGTGGATTGCCCGGAATATTGCACGCAAAGATGCGGCAATGTGTGGCAAGCCGCAGAATTGCCCTTGCTCCCTTTCTTGCAGTATCTTGGGCATCCGCCGCTTGTTGCACCAGAACAGATCAATCGTCTAGCGTTTTGGGATTTTACAGGGATCAAATTGTTGATTGATGCGGATTGGGACCATTGTGATAGAAGCCCGCCCAACTTTGACGGCTAAACTGTAGAGGGTATCTCAAAATTCACACAAGTCGCACTTTCCCTGGGTTGGAACGCGATGACCACACACCTTCGCCAAATTCCGACCCCAGCGACCAAGAAAAGTCAAACCGCTAACTTGACCCCAGAAGAATCCCCAAAAAAAGACCGGCACCTCTCAAAAATAAGCGAAAACCGAAATCCCACAAAGATTGACACCTCTCACAAAAAAAGGAAAACCTCACATCCTCCGCCTGTAAAAAGGAGACCACCCGAAACGCAGCGCAGCAAACCTCCCCGGCCTCCGCGCGGGAAAGCTGCTCTTGGGGCACCTTCTGCATCGCCAGCGGCCGCATCTCCGCAATCTCCCAGGCCGTCGGCCTGATAAAAACCCACCGTGGCTCCGTGGCATCCGGTTCTTTAGTTTTTTTGTTTTTTAGCTTCTTAGTAGTTGGTTTTCCGTTTAGCCCACTCAAAGTTAGTCACTTTTAGCGGGGAATCTGAGGACAGCTACTCGGTTTAGCAGATGCTTGATTCATTTACAGAGGTGTCTGCAGCAGTTTGGAGCCGGTTCGGGGCGGCGCAAACCTTCCCCCCCCCCCCCCGCCCAACAGTCCTTCAGGTTCTACAGTATATGAGGCCAAAAACGTCAAGAGTAGAACAGCTGTAAAAGTCCTTGGTCAAGCTTCTCTGACCAAAGCTCTCTAGGAATCTTCTTCCACCCAGCAAAGTTGGGCATCGCATGACTGGCAAGACAGCTGCGTCACCTGCTCAAAACCCGGTACTAAAATGGTTGACCCAGAACCATGTAAGGAAATACGAAGGCGGCCGCAACTATTTATGGCTGGGATTGTCCCTTACTAATCTTCATCTACCCAGGTTTTGATTGTGGCTCAGCTGAACCAATCACAGCCGGGACGTCAAGCAGCCAGTTCGCCCAGCGCGCACAGTGCCTCGTCAGCTCGTGGTGTACTTTTCTCCTGGCGTCTCGAGTCGCCCCCAAGTACCATGCAGCAACTCACTAACCTTGGCTGGCCGGGGCTGCATATATCTGCAAATGTTTGCTATCCAAAAGCTCAAATTCAGGAACCCCCAAGTCAAGGAACAAATGCATCATGGCTTTCGGGCGTGACGCCCCCGGATCGGCGAGCTCGCTATAAAATTGGCAGAAATATCTGGGCATATGCCTTCAGCCAACTGGTGCCATAAACCAGCCACAGGAAGTGCAACTGAACATTGATGGGTGGGCTCTCTCGGTTTGCTGAGCTTGCCGCACCTGGCCGAAAGCGGTAGAAAAAACAGGTGTAACACGCAAGTGCACATCAAATAATGAGAATCACCCTCTGCCTCCCGTCCCAGCCTCCTGCAGAGGGGACCGGCGTGGGATGCAACTGGAAGTGATTGGAATCAATGATGGCTGAAGCACGCCGAAAGCATAAAAAATGGATTCCCAGAACCGGTCCCGAGACCGGTCCCAGGACCGGTCCTGGGACCAGTCCTGGGACCAGTCCTGGGACCGGTCCTGAGTGGCGCTGGGACCGCTTCGGATGATTGCAGTCAGCCAAAACCGGTTGCAGGACCGGTTCCAGGTTTGGTCCCAGGACCAGTCCTGGGACCGGTCCCAGGATCGAGCCCTGGTGTGACCGCTGGTATCGGATCCCACTTCAAACCGCTGCAGAAACCCGGTGCCACCTCAAACAGCTCCAGACACCTGTTTCCTCCAGTGTCGCTGTTTCCGGACTGGCACCCGTGTTTCAGGACCGGACAAGTCCCAGTCCCTCCCTGCGACCGGTTGAGGGGCACCGACGGCCTTGTTTCTAGGACCAGCTCAACGTGACTTGGGCGCGAGCCGGCCGTGCGGTCATTGACGGACGAGCTGCCGTCTGTCTGACTTTTCCGCCAATCCTTGTGGTAGTAGAGGATCCCTGGATCTAATCTGCAAGAGAGTCCAATACGTCGAGTCAAACCGCGCCAGACTCAGACCAGCCTGGACAGGGTCCCAAGTCCCGGTCCCTGCCGGCGACCGGTCCAGGGCCACTAGGGCCACTGTCGCCGGGGCAGTTTCGGGAGGGCCAGTTTCAGGGCGACCCGGGACAGGCGACTGCTCCCGGGCCAACTCGAAGTGACTTGGGCGCAAGCCGGCCCAAGCGGCAATTAACGGACTAGCTGCCATATTTCTGACTTTTCCGTTAATCCTTGTTTGTGGTCGTAGAAAATCTTCTAAGTGGTCCCTGGGTTTGCGGACGTGTTTCAGGACCGGTCCTTGTGACTTTTCCCTTAATGCGCCGAGGGTCGGCGGCAGCAGGCGGGAGCCTGGTTAATAATGAGAATAATGATAATAGCAACAAATCATGCCAATATCATGATAATCGTAGTAGTCACACTTTGAAACCAAAGCTTGGCACTCACGGGCGCTGTGTTGATGTACTGATAATTTCGGCACGGCCTCTAACAGTTACTCTTTACAGCCCCCCCCGCACCCCGTCCACCCCTTCCCAAGCCGTTCGCCCTGCCCGCACCCCTTCGCGCGCCCCCCGCCCCTTCCTCCACCTCTTCCCACCCATTCCCAGACCCTGCGCACCCCTTCCCAAATCGTTTGGTGTGACTCATACAAGGTTGCTGCTGTGCGCATTCTAGGCCAGACATCTTTGGGGGGGGTTCGTGGCTCTTCGGAACATGTGTTTTGGAAGACCGGAAGGAGTGCGGAAGACTGCGGGCAGCGTGTGTCAACAACACCCAAAGAGCTGACATATACCGTATCAAGAGGGGGTCAACTTTCTGTTAGAGGCTACCCCTAACTGGCAACGGTACGGTGCAACACATGTGTGAAAACTCGTGAGCTATATTTCACCACTACGCAGGTCTTGCGGACCATTCAGAAGAGGCGTTGTCGCAACATGCCCTTCTTGCCCTCCATCAATCGTTG
This sequence comes from Effrenium voratum, assembly GCA_963377175.1. Classification (NCBI taxonomy): domain Eukaryota; class Dinophyceae; order Suessiales; family Symbiodiniaceae; genus Effrenium; species Effrenium voratum. The sequence goes on from CAUJNA010000468.1 coordinate 147,126, forward strand.
CAAAGGAGCACCGACAAAGCGCGGGGTACATCGTAAAAGATTGATGTTGAACGCTGACACTTGTTTGATTCATGTGGAGAAAAAGAAGAAAAACACACAAACAAAACCAAAACAAAAACATTCCAAGACAGAGGGGCGCCCGCCAGTTTCTCCCCTGGTTCACCCCCCGCTTCGGCCGCTCGGCCGCTCGGCCTGGGGTCGCTCCATCTCTCCCTGTTCGCCTTGAAGACTTTGCAGTCCGGCGGCATCAACTGGCGCGGAGAACTTTTGTGCCCGTTTCAGGGGGAACGCCAGGGACTCCCGAAAGAGGGGACCTGAAGCAGAAGGTGTCGTCATGAGGGCTGAGTTTTTCAGATTCCTGAGGGCTGAGTTTTTTTCATCACCTGAAAATGGTCCCCAAAAGAAACCCTGGCCCCTTCTTAGCCCCGATTTGTGGCTTTTAGCCCCAATTGGGATTGGGCGAGGGCGCTATCGGTGGGTCTCCTCTTGTTTAAACAAAGATTTATATATCTTTATATGTGTGGGTGTGCCCCCTTTTGAGGGTACCCCCTTTTTGGTGGTTGCAAAGGGAAACCAAAAGGAAAGCCAGTATTTTTGGGGTACCCTCCAAAAAAAGACGCACCCAGAAATGCCTTTTCCCTTTTGAGGCTCGGTGCCAGTCATGGGTCCAAACGAAACCTGTCAACAAGCCAATCTTCGGCAACCACACCCCACCCAACCAACCAGCAAGCCAACCAATCAAACCAACCAACCACCAACCAGCCAGCTAGCCAACCAAACCAAACTAAACCAAACCAAACCAAACCAAGCAATTTCCAGCTGTGAGCCGGTCCTCTGGCGCCACGCGGATGCTCCGGCTCAGCAGCGCCTCTTCATCCTTCCTTCGATCGTCGCGTTGGTGTTGGCCCCGCCCTTGAAACATGTCAACGCGTGGCGCAAAGAAAATGGTGCAAGATTGGTGTTTAGGGCTTGGCGCATTGTTGTCCCTTGTGCTTTTTCTGGCCGAAGACCATCGCTGTCCGACCCTTCCGCTTCCCGTTGCTTTACTAATTGAGGAACCCTTGCCTCGAAGAAAGGGCTGATTGTTAGAGCCATTCCCTCTGAAGCGAATGGGAATCTGCGCATGCGGTCGAATGATGGAGTCCCGAGTCAGAGTGCAGCCGCCCAGCTCCCATCATACACAAATGATGGCCGGCCTGGCAAAACGACCAACCTTGGTGCTTGCTTGTTTCATGCAAATTCTCCTTGCTTCTGCCTTGACGCGTGGCCGTGGGCTTGTCTCAAGATTGGCAAACAACATGTGGTTAGCCCTTGGTTTCCTTCAACAACAACCCAAACATGGCACCTCAAAAAACGTCACACCCAAATGACTCCGCAGGCATGTCCTTCTTCTCTCCTGGATGTTCTTGGCTTCCACGATGCATTGCCTGCACAGCCGACCCGACACCTCGGGTCAGCATTTCCAGCGGCTCATGTACAGAAGGGGTCGAGACTCAGGAAGGTGGACCTTCTGTGTCCACCAAGTGGTTTTCTGCTTGGAACCATCATAAGGATTTTCTTATGCGGCCTCCAACAAGTTTTTGAGGGTATTCCAGCCATATCTCAACCATGTCTCATATAGCAATAACCCCCGCAAGCCCAGGCCAACAGAAAGACTCTGCCGTGCCCGGAAATGGCACGGTAAGTCTTTGACAAATGACAGGCGGGCTCAGACAGAACGATTTGAGGCGATTTGTATTTCACCTTCCAACAGGTAGTCAATCCTATGGCCCCAAAGGAGGCCTATTCGCCCCCCAGATTGCCCTTGACAACCGTAGGGTTCAAGGGAAAACCTGCGACTCGGCCTCTCAAGGAGCGAGAACTGGTGCTGCTTTGGCTTCACCTTCTCCGCCCGGGCGGACACCTAGAAGGGTGCTTTCGGCAACCGCCGGAACGAACCCGCCCGGTGTGGCCGCGGGGGGGGGGGGGGGGGCTGTGGCAGTTGAGTTCCGCTCGGGCTGCGAACTGACCAGACTCGCGTTCGAAAGATCCACTACTCTTTGGGGCACGTGACAGGTTGCTCTCGACTCCTTTCTTGTACGACGAATTATATTTATGTGTCCATTCGGACCTATTCAAGCAGGCAGCATGCTTGTACTTTCGCGGATACTCTATCAAGAATAGTATCGCAGTTTACCGGGGTTTGGTTTGTTGTATGGTTGATTCACTTGCAATCTAGGGATGCAATTTTCGAATTCCATCTCTTTGAAGACAAGAAGGGGTGAATGCCACGCAATTCACATTTCCCACAAGGGGCATGGGAAAAGAGTGGCCCTGCCTGACATTTGTGTGGTGAATTTGGTGGTCCCTCTGCATCCTCCCCAAATTCACAATAGAGCCACGGAAGAACAAACAATGTCAAACGCTGTACACGTTGGGGAACCAGATGCAAGGGTGGTGCTTCTCAATGGTTGCAAAGTCGGCTACATTCCCAGGCAGAATCTCTTGGTTGACCCGAAATCCTTCAGTAAGTTCAAAACAATATAAGTGCAAATAGATGAAGACAAAAAACAAAGCAAATGTTTGTTTCCAGTCAGTGGGAACCAACTATTGAATGGTCAAGAAGCATTGCGGCTTCTTACGACACACTCCTCAAAGTGATCTGGTTCTGCGTGGGGATAACTGTTTCTCTGCAAAAGCAGATCAAGAGCACTGCGATCGTCTGGAAAAACCAACAGCGACATCAGTTTCAGAGAATCAAGTTTGCTCCGTTCAAGTCAAGAGTGCAAACAAAAAGCAGAAGCATGTGCGAAACCCCACGTGGGGATGAAATATATACATAGATATTACATATGTATTAATATTAATATATGCATACATGTATATTGTAAAATATAATATAACTATACAAAAAAAGGAAAATGAAACATAATAAGAACAATACAGAAAAAGTTGCAAGAGTGATCCAAAAAGCTGAATCCCACTTCCCAGCGCCTTGTCCAGATTGGGCACCACCTCGTCCGCACGCACCCGCTCCGCATGTTTCACGGAGTGCTGGTCCAAGACCTCCACCTGTCGCGAGTCGCGCGGACCGAAAGTCGAACACTGCGAGAGGGGGTCACTTCAGGAAATTTAGTCTTCCAGGAAGGTTCCTGTCAGGTTCCATGTTAGTTACGTTAGTTGTGAGCTAAAAGTCGAAGACTGGTTGCCCCCTGGAAGAGTTCCATGTTTGTGAGCTAAAAGTCGAAAAAACTGGTTGTCGGCAGATGGGCCGAACATCTTCTCATACTATGGGCTGTGAAGGCTTAACTTTTATTCGGTCAAATGGAAACCCCAACCGCACACCAAAAATCTGAGCTGGGGGAACTGGGAACTGCCAAGAGGTTAGGTGAATTCAAAAATGGCCAGTCCGCCTTAGAGGCAGACCTTGTCCCTGTCCCTTGTAAGTCACCCTCTCATGTTTTTCTCACGTTTTGGGGAAGGGACTGTCAAATTTCGGCGGCTCAATCCCACGTGTAGTGTCCAACTAAGTGGCATTGTGCCAATGTAAGCCTGAATCAGTTCCTAGGACATTGATTTTTATGTCAGCATTTTCCAGAACCAGTCCAGTTTCCTCTCGAGGACGTCCGACATGCTCTGCAAACTAACAGTCTGAGGAACGTCACCCAATAAAACAAAATGTCAACCCAGAATAAGGAGCCTCTATGAAATACATGCTATGCTATCATTGGTCAGCTCAAAAAGCAAGAGTGTGTTGCATTTCCCCAGGCCACACAATGCCAAAAATTAGTCCTGGTTGAAGGCGCTGGTCCGATGGGGGTTGGCGGGTGCAAACGACAATTGATAGGGGAGGCTTTGTGTACAAAACATGGCTTGTCGCATGGTCCTCATTGACCCGAGTTGCGCACGTCGATGAAGTTTGCAAGCGCCGAAAGATCGGGGACAAAGGCAACTAGGCATTTGTTGAATATTCTTAGGCACGTCCAGATGAGTGTTCCCAAAATATGTGACCGCCTTTCGGATCTGACCGCACCCCCCCGAAAGTAAGCTCCATTGGGCATAGCATTTGAGCCATGGTCAACACTCCCTACAAATGGCCTTTGCTCATAGTTCCCTAGGAATCATTATAATGGTCATGTTTCGGATCCTACCAGGTGTATCACCATCCCAGAGAAAGCCCAAGCAAAGAAACCGAAACCTTCGAACGCACATTTCTTGGAACACCAAAGAGACTCGTGGCTTCCGACGCAAAGCAGTCGCCTGGGGAAGCTGGTAGATCAGCCGCAGCCGGTAGTCTGGCTCCTCGGCCACCTTGGCACGTTCCAAACGCAGTCGAAACCCGAGTCTGCCCAAAACCTGTGTCTGGGCTGTCCGGGCGGTCAGAGCGCCTAAAAGTCGAAAACTGTTCGTGGTTTAGTGAAAACTACAGGGCTAAAAAACTACGGGAACGGCTCGGAACCACCAAGGCAAAGAACCAGAGCGTCCGAAACGATTTGTGGCGCGAACAGTCTCCGAAGCGGCACTGGTCCGGGTGTTTCAGCAAGAGCGGCTGAGTTGTTGATATGGATGAAACGTGGGCAGGTGGGTTTCCTAACGGGAACCCTGGCTTGAAATCATATGGATTACAAAGCAAACCGCAACACTGCCTGAGGCAAAACAAGACGGCACGAAATTCGATGGGCTTTTAGAACACCGCGAAAATGGACCGGCAGACTCTAAGTGGAGATGGAGACCCAAATTCGTGCATGCATGCGTGCGTGCTGACTAGGTTCAAGCGCTCTGACTCCAAATCCTTGACAAATCAATAGCAAGTATCTTGGAACCCCTGTTCGAGCAGTCTTATCTTCGAGTTCCAAACGACATCTTTGGATGAGGAGCAAGTGCTCTCTTCAGAGGCAGGTCCCTCCACATGCTTTTCGACGAAGAAACTATCAACCAATTCCGGCACCAGAAATGTCGATGTGATGCCAGAGGCAGCCTTGCCTCACTTGCAACCAAAGGATCTGGAAATAAAGAATGATAACTGAACCTTTAGGATTGTCGTGATAGGAAAAAGGTCAGATCCGGTCGATTCCCTCATGTGAGAGACTTCTGGCAGTAGAATTTGGACTCACTTTGAGATGGCCCCCTCCATTCATTCTGGTTGATGGACAGCTGTGAGAAGTATGCCCCCCTTTTTGGAACCCATTACCTCCTTATGTGTCTTCAAACGAGTCCGCCCGCAAGTGAAACGGAACCCAAGAGGGGCTTTCCCTACAAAAGTGTCAACTTGGAGAGAGCCCCTGATTTCCAGAATCCGATGTCCCCGTTACACCCCGGCCGCCCGAGAACGAAGCCGGGTTGTCGAAGAGGTCCAACTTCTTCAGAAAGGCGAACCTGGCGGCAACTCGACGGCCGCAGGTCCACAGCTTCATGGTTGACCCCTTACGAAAAGTTGTGTTTTCCCTGGCAATTGGCATTTTCCCTTCAAGTCTCACAAGTCCCCAAATGACCCAGACAATTGAGGCTAGAAAAATCGATATTGTTTTCACCCAAGTAAAGAGAGTCCACTCTGCGCTTTCAAGACGCGCCGACGCGCCGACGCGCCGACGCGCCGACGCGCCGACGCGCCGCGCCTGGAGAGCAGGGCCAGCTGCTTGTCCAGGTTCCGCAGCTGGTTGCCGCTGGCCAGCAGCACCTAATCCATGTGGCTTGGAGGACCCTCCGGACGCCAGAAAATAGAGTCAGATTCATGGCAGCATCCAACCCCGGTTCCTTTTGCTCCAGCAATGCTAAAATCAAGTGGAAGCCAGCAAAACTGAAACAAATGAAAACTCCACTTTGACCTCAGCAACAGGCTTGCAATTCTAAACCAAATCCCCCAACAGGTTTTCCGAGAAGGGGATTATACAAAGTGCAAACATAAGCAAGGTGGCCGGCTGGGAAAAACAAGCCCAGGCATTCCAAGCATCTCAAAGCACGCCTCCCACAATGCCCTGGCTAGTTGCTTAGTATCTTTGGGTTTGTCCGCGGGGTGCCGCAAGGTCCCCTTTTGGATCCCACAAATTGCATTTCAATACAACAACAGGAACAAACAACGTTAAGGAAATCCTGGTACCCCCTGCACCACTGCAGGCAGAATGTGAATGGTGCAGGGGGTCACCCACCATTAGTAACTGGAAGCCCGACCCCAACATTGAAAGTGCATTGGTTCAATGAAATCCCAAAGAAAAAAGCAAACATTCAACGAGGAACATTTGGAAACCAAAAACAATAAACCAGCCAAGAAAGTCCACAGCCAACATTGGACAACCAGCTGTCAAGCCAAAAAGGAGCACTTTGGCTCAGGGACTGTCTCGGACTAGTTGAAAAAGCATCGCGCTCCAGCGCATCAAAGCCAACACGGCATGACTTCCTTCTTGTCTTCGGCGCACAACAGCTCTCCCCAGGAGATGACGTGCTACACACGGCAAGCAAACAAAAAAACCGGGTCAATGTTTGATGATCAAGTGCGACAAGCTTCAATCAACACTTCCCACCGCCAACATTCAGCAGTCCACATCTTCAACCAGCATTTGGTCGTCATCAATCGGCCAACACTCCATGTGCCTTCTATATATATATATACATACATACATACACATTTAAAATATATATATATATATGTATACATATATATATATATATATATAATATATATATATATATATGTGTGTCTATAACATATGTCTATAATATATGTATATATGCCTATCATTCAACGGCCCAATGCTGGCGGCTGGCCCTCAGGAACTTGAAGCTCCGCAAGCCGGCCAAGGACACCAGGCGGTTCTTCTGCAGGTAGATCTGGCGGGTCCCCGTCCAGTTCCGGTTCTGGGAACTGCCCGGCGCCCGGCGGGCTGCCCGTTCTCCGGTGTCCGAACAGCGAAAAGCGACGAGCCTTGAGAGGGTGAAATTCGGAAACTGCCACTAAACACTAAAAAGCTCAAAGGCGAAGGGGATGGCCGGGAGCCACCAAGTGTTGGTTGCTTTGTTGGGTCCCCTTTTGGTGGGGCGGTCCCCCCTTGGTTCTCCTTTTGGGGTGGGTCCCTGACCCGTGAGATGTTTTGAAGTGACAAGTGACTTGTATCAAATTTCCCCCCATCCAAACCCCCACGCGCGCCACTATTGACAGCGCAGTGGAAGAAGAAAGTGCTTTAAAATCCAGGAAGTGCAAATTGACCGCGCAAGGTTTGCCGAAATGTGTGACAGAAGTGCGCTCTCTCGCTCTCGCTGCCACCCGGTTCAAATTTACAACATCGAAGGCGATCCCTTTGCAGTCTTTAGGTGCTGTAGTGTGGTGCCATACTAAAAACTGGCCCTTTATGGACTGTGGCTGTGACCCTTGCTTTCGCCATGACCCGCAATGTGAATGTTGAAACTGAGTCCTCTGCGACCGTTCGATGTGTTTCAAGCTCGCCTGTGAAGCTTCGTTAGCGTAACCTTGCTTTTCCAGAGCCATCTCGCAGAGAACAATACGTTATGTGAGCCACGGGCGATATGCGCAGCTGACGTGATAGTAATGACGTGAAAATACCCATATTATTGGAGATATGTGTCATCCAAAAGCTCAGGGTGTCCAACGCGTTTGGCACTCCGACTTTTAGAGAGTGCAGCACCATGTATATATATATATATATATACATATATATATATATATATCCGACTGCACGTGACAAATGGCAGCGCCTTTTGTTTCTCAATGTGGTTGGCTTTCAAGACAAACCAAAAGAAAATCAGCAATCTTGGCAAAACCCTTTTTAAGAGACAAACTTGAATAGAGACCACCCTCACGCTCTGGAAGCAGGCGCACAAGCACTAGGGTCACTAAGGTGTGCACCAGTCTATCCACTGAAAGCATGGAATTGGATTCTGCATCTTCCAGGGCTGCTTTAGACATGTCTCATCCCCCTTTCAGAGCTTTCAGAGAGGTCGAACAAGTTCAGCAATTCCACATCCCGTCCTCCGAAATGACCCATGCCCCAGTCACAAGAACACGGCGATTTCGCCCATGGATCGACTCCTCAAGGCCACTTGGGCCGCGATTCGGCATCGACTTGAGGACCGTCGGCTCCCTTTAGGATTTCCTTGGGCAGCTGGGGACTCCCTCCGGAACAGCAAGCGCATATGAGAATGGGTCAAAACAAAACCACCAGGAATCGGCGCAGGTTTGAGTCTTGGTCTTCATTTCCCGATCGGCTTCCATTCTGGGGTTAGACCTTGTTTTTTTGCCCCACACCCCTTTTGGCCCAGGTGAAACCTGACAGGCCTCTCTGATCCGAAAGTTGCTCTCCAGGTTCTCCACACGGGAGAGCTGATTCCCTTGCAGCCTCCGCCGGAAAACAGCTGACCGGACTCCGCTCGACTCCCGTGGGAGGGACCGCGCGCTCACAGGAAAAAGCAAACCGTCAAAGCTCCAGCCGAGTCAGCGTTCTTTTCAAGAACCGGCGCCGTTTTTTCGCTGGGCTTCCAGAGGTGTCACCCAAAGGATCCCTGGAAAGAATGGACATGGAAGGTATCCCTGGAAAAGTCGCCGCTTGAAACACTCCTGGCTGGCAACTGGCATGGAGGGGAACACATCCGAGAGCAAAAGTCAGTTGTGGCCTTGTTGGCGCAAGAAGCTCTCGCTACCTTGAAAGAGTTGTGAGTGCGAAAACATGGAGGGCAATAACGCCGGGCATGGTTTTCTAGAGTAGGGCTGCACGTCCCCTTGAGTTGCTGAGAATGCTTGTTTGAGCGGGTTGCTGCAGGCGCGATCAACAAACGCACCCAACGTGGCACGTTGTTCTTTCTACTCTTCAGGGCTAGATAAACATGTGTCACATCCTGTGCCAGCGAGAAACACTAGACAGCTGCATTGTTCGAATCAAAGCCTGAATGGTTTTGCTTGCTGCTTTCGGCACGTGCGCAACGGATGTGCTCAAAATGGGGGGGGGGGATCCCGAAAATTGGCTCCATTTGAAACAGGAGCCAGACCCATTTCTATCGCCCCCCCCCCCCGCCCCCAAATTGGAACCAAATGATTCCACACCCCTAACCACCTGAGCCCCCTCTCCCATATAACCCATAGGGATCCCCGGCCAAACCACCTCCAAGTTCCCGAAGTGCTCAAAGTCCTTCGAGATCGCGTCCGCCCCCAGGTTGGCCAAATGGACCTGCAGAAAAACCACGTCGGAATGGAAATCCAGTCGCGTTGGCAAGCTGCACCTTGTCCCCCATGGGTCAAGCCTAGCAAACCAGGGTAGTGGCACAGCTGGCACAGCTCTTCTAGCCTTTTCGGCGGAGTCGCTCATTCCCAATCTATCACTCCGATGCCAGCCACCTGTTCGCTGCCCTCTCCCGAAAGTTCCCTGTCAGTCTGTTCCTCCCCTTTCAGTCTTTGGAAAAGTCAACCTTCGGCTTCGGAAAAGCAAAGGCTAAGGACTCAACCAATTCCAGTGGACTTCTATCCTTGGAAAACACGTGTGGACTTTTCCCATCGTTGGGAATGACCCGCCTCTGTGCATTCCGAGGCGTACTTCCGGTTCTTCTTCACAATGCATTGGTAGGGATCTAGCACCTCAAGGCACCGTGCACGCGGGCTCGAAGCTGTCGCCGGAAGAGTGAGCCAAAAGCCACTGGCTTTGGAGACAGGGAATGGATCCTCCCCTTGGGGTCGCAAGCACGAAAAGACGGCCATGGCGAACTACCGTTTGTGGGCGCACAAGCTCATTCCTGAGCACCTGAGCGGGATGAGATGAGCGATGGGGTGTGAGGGTCAGCCTCAAATGAATACATGTCAGTCACAATCAAAACCCGGTACTAAAATGAGCCAACCAGAACCATGTAAAGACCTAAAAAGGCGGCCTTTTGATTGTGGCTCATGTGGATGCACTCTACAAATCAATCCGGTGACACCAAACCTTGGGCCCCCAGCATGCTCCATCAGGCCTTGCCACACATTCTCCACTCCGAGCCCAAGGGAGACGCCGGCCGCGGCCGATAGCTCAGGTGCTGACTTGGCTCTCTTTTTTTTCAGCCAGCACTCCAACACCCACTCCAAGACACGTTTTCGTTTCGGGGACGTATACTAACAAAAAACAAAAACTTTGGCTGCAAGGAGCAACAACAAACGGTTGCTTCGCTCAGCGGCAGCGCGTTTGGGCTGCTAACCTTGCCCCTGGCCTATTCATTTGGGCTGCTACTGTGGAAGCCCTAAATATTGCGCAAGTTCTGCCACGTGGGATGCGGACACTGATTCTCTGGCACCGCTCACTGCGTGCGAACCCCTCTGCCCCTACAAGGTCGAAGCCAAGCACGTAACCCTTCTTCCCAGGCCCAAAATATTGCAAGTCCAACACTGTATTAGGCAATCTGTTGGCTTGCTTCGCACGTGCAATATTTAGGGCTTCGACCGTAACAGGTTGATCCTTTCGAACGTTTCGAGCATTTGGAGCGTTTCAAACGTTTGAAACATGTCAAACGTTTCAAACGTTTCAAGCATTTCGAATATGAACGTTCTTGGGTGACCTGAAACCTTGCTAAGGACTCAAGGAGCTTAAAGCTCGGCTAGGTTGAGCACTGAGCTAGCTTGGCAAGCCAGCTGCCAAGTGCTTAATCAGCACGGAGCAAAGCGGTTGAGGCAGTTTGCGGCCAAGTTTTGAGGGTTATCAAAGTCGCTAAGCAAGTAGCCCTGGCCAATGCGAGCGTTCAAAATGCAACAGCGCGCATCAAGTCGCAGTGTTTGCGTGTTCGCTGGACAGCAACATTTCTTGTGTGGCTTGGCAAACTGCATGAGCACCTTTTCGTGCGATGCTCCTGCCAATACTGCGCTTTCTCATCAGCGCCGCTGCCACTGAGACTTGCATCCCAGAGTGTCACGCTCCTGTTCTTTTCGAGCGCAAGAGCTTTTCAGCTTTCCACGCAAGGTTGCAAAATTGATCAACAATTGCTTCCAGAAACTGGCCATCCTTTCAGGTTGTTCGTGCCTTGGCTTCAGTAGCCGCCTTGCTCCTGGCCAGCGACTTCAATCAGATGTCAAGCATGGTCACCAGCTGGGAATGTCTCTTGACCATCTTGTGATATCGCTCATGGCAAAATACGAGGACAGAAACCACCATCCTTTGAGATGAGTGGGGAAGTGCAAGCCGCAATGGAACTTGCTGCGCATGACATTGGCCCAGGAGGTAGGCTTGTGTTCTTCCACGACGACCTGACATCTTTTCGGCAAACGCAATGCTCCAGACGGCCCAAACTGTGATGCAACACGCAGAGCTTTATTCGGTCTGAGATTCAAGAGCGCCGCTGCTGCGCAGCCTTGACGGAGGTTCTGCAACAGGTGACATCTGCTTCACACTTCACAAAGAGCTTCAACGCATGCAGTTTCGCAACTGAAGCGCTACTGGAGTTTGCCGCGCCAGAGGCTGTATTTTTCTCTTGAGGTAACACAGGCGGGCTTGCCTGCTGCTACTCACTGCAACCCTTGGACAACTTCTTAGCTAACCGCTGAGCTAGCCACTTGGCTGCATGGTTAGCAAGTGAGTTAAGCACTCATGTTGCGCAGGACGAAGTAAGCCAATGGCTCCATACCTGCTAAAGGGTCTGAAGCAGCGAATTTACTCGCTGAGGCTAGCGATTCGCAACGTGGGTGCAAGTGAGCCAAAACCATAGCCTACTTGGACTTGAAACAAATGCAGTTGTAAGTAAGATATCAAGTGTTGTGTGGTACTTGCGACTGACTCAAAAAGATAGCTACTAGGTGTTTTAGAAGCTATGTCACCACGAGCCTGGTCTCACCCAAGTTTCTATCGCGTCAAACGTCTCGAACATTTCGAACCAACGCTTCGAACATCTCGAACGTGTTGCACATTTCAAACACGTCTCACGCTTTGGACGTTGTCAAACAATTCGATCGTCTCGAACGTATCGAACGATTTCAAACGGTTCAAACGCTTCGAACGTTTCACGAACGTTGCTAGCATGTCGCACGTTTCGAATGCTACGAAAGCTTCGAACTGTTCGGGGCCCAAACAGGCCGGGGCCGGACTGTCTCACTCTGGTACCACGGCAAGAGGCAAGTCCATGCCCATTTCCCAATTTTCCACCATATTCTCGCCTCATGCAGTCTGCATTGCGTGAGAAGCTCAATCCGCGTGGGGCGGCCTTTTCAGATCGTTCCCATTGGCTCAAAACCCAAACACACTGCACATTTAGCTGGATGTGTCCAAAACTGTCAAAACATGAGTTGGTCTGCTTTTGGCTTCTTTTCAAAAGGCCGCCTCAACAGGGGGTCCTCCCCTTTCATTCAGGATTTTCCCGCTAGAAGAACAGACTGTTTGAACAAACTCTCTCCGCTGGGCAACCGCAGGTTCAACTCGATTGTTCCAGCGAAGCGCTTTAAAAGCTTCATGAAAAATGTGCGTCTGTGCAAACCGATCTTCACGGACTTCACAACACACAGCTGCAAAATCTGGCGGATTTAGGGCAAGGCAGGACACTGATCTTGGAGCTGTCTATATCTCTCTCTCTCTCTCTCTCTCTCTCTCTTGTTGGCATTCCGGTGTTGACGAAAATATGATATTCCTGGATCCAATGCCATGTGCCTTTGCCACTGCGTGGGTTCTTTTCTCCGCAGAACGGTAGACCTATGTCTTGGCTTTTTTCAAGGGTTGCTGAGGCCCTCTTAGGGACATGATTGAAGGCTGCAGGAAAGCGAACATTCAGACAAGTTCTCACATCTGTTTGCAATTTCCCGCGAAGTAAGCACGTGCCAAAGATTTGACCCGCAAGGAGAAAAGATCGCCAAGATTCTATCAGGCCACTTTGGCAGCTTGACCCGACTCAGTCGGGCACAATCCAGTAGGACTTACGCCAATCGCCATGCAAAACCGGGAGCCGCGGATCCTTCGTTCTGGCGCGTTCCGGCGCGACATTGCTATGTTCTTCTACCTTTGAATCGAATCGTCAAGTTGGGGAAGGCGTATGGCTAAGGCTAAGGCCAAAAGCTCAGGCCCGCGGCCCTGAGGGCGCCGAGCGAGATCGCGCTGAAGAGCGAAATCCGAGCGCATGGCAAGGGTTGTAATTTCACCTCCCGGCTGGAAACCACCTCGCGCCGCAAAAAAAAAAACAGCGGTTCCCAGGTCCGTGCAACTTCACCAATGGGTTATCCAACACGTTTCCAGCCCCATGCGCGTCACTTGGGCCCAACGGGCTCAAATGCTGAAGGCCTTGGTTCGGCTCGGCCTGGGCCATTGCTCAAAGGCGCGAGTGTGATTTGGTCCCCTCACTTCTCACAGAAAGAACCAGTGGTGTCCAAAGACCCGGGGGGTAAGCTACGACACAGAACAAGTCAAATAGCCTGAGAAAAAGTGAAAACTTTGGTATCTGCGCATATATGTTTTGTGTCTTTTAGCCTTTGCTCTCATTCAGTAACGAAATCAGATTGGAATTGCAACAAGGAACATATCAGCCACCCAAGCTGACCGGATTATTCCATGTTCAGACGAGAGAGTGTGTGCGTGTTTGCGCGTGCGTGTGCACTTCTCAAAGTGCATATCGGAATACCCGTCCGGGAGGAGGAAACACAACATGCACCTCTTTTTGGGAGAAAGGGAAACCAACTTTTTTTGTGAACACTCATCAGCCGCCCGGACCTCTGAGCTCGCGACGTGAGAACGCGCATAATGCATCGGAAGCCAACAAAACAACAGCAGATCAGTCAAACGAAACAGGGGCCCGCGAAGAGAAGCCTCGCCAAATGACCACGATATGCTGATTGGGCAAGCGGGCGCAAAAAAGAGACAGCTGAAACGGCGTCGCGCAGCTGCAAAAAAAATGGCAAAAAGGTGCTGAGCGTGATGGCGGCAAGCACCCAAAAAGCCGGAAAGACTCCAGGGAAACCCCGATCAAAACAAGCAAAACGCAGCGGCTGGTTGACTCTTACAACCCGCTTCGTTGGGAAGAATGTACTGGGCCCATTGCGACAATCAAAATGTCCGACTCTAGAAATACTGAAAACACAATCCACAGCCTAGTCGCACATGAGAAAACCTGACAGAAACAGATCCTTGTGATAGTGTGTTGCTAATATCAAGTTGCTTCCCAGAAACCAGAGCAAGACCTACGCCTTAGATCTGGCAATGGCGATGGTGAGATGTTTCTACCCTTGTGCGATTGAAAACGCTCAGCCGACGCCGCAGCACCTTGTCATGTTTCCTCCCTGACATCAAGCCATGCGGTGCGCCTTGGGGCAATACTTTGAAGTTCTGCCTGCGCCGGCCAAACGGCAATTGGGGTCCCAGGCCTTGCAAAACCTATCAGCTCCCATAGTTGTTGCAAAACGGTCGACCGCCCTCAAAAAGTCGTGATCAAAACCTGGTGAAGGCAGTGTACGCAAACAGTGAAACGGGTGTCTTCTATGCCGGGCTCATTTCGTGGCGGAACCGGGAGTGGGGATCCTGCTAGTCGCTGTCGCGGCCGGACCGCATATTATTTTGAGACTCACTTGCAAAGCAGTTGGACTGGCTTGCAAAGCCAACACGCTCGCGCAGATTGGCAGCACCCCTGCCTTCAAGTCCGACATGTGCGCTCTTGCCCGCCTCCAGCCGAGTGGGCAACAGTGAACTCGTCCAAATGTGTCCGAGTATCAAGGACCAAGCTCCTCGCATCCTACCTTTCAAAACGTCCAGCAGATGGCAAGAGAGGAAACTGCAGAGGGGGGGAGCTTGGAAAGAAGCGTTCAATCAAAGCCTTAGAGTCTGAGTGTTGTGTTCCGGGGTTACGCCATCCCTCTGTGTCTCATTGTTGTTTCCTTCTGGCCATTGCAAAGCCACAAGGCTCGCCAGATGGTCAGCTGAAGTCGACACCGCCAAAACCGGCTGCCTCCTTTCCACCAGCTTCTCCAGGCAGTCCGGCTTCCTCTCCACAATTTCCATGAAGCGCTCGAGAATCCGAACCTCGGATCCCACCAGCCAAGCGAGCAGCTCCAAAGGTCTGCTTCACTCGGAAGGATGACCCGTCAAACCCAGCCAGCTGTGCCCGCATTTGGAAAGCCGAGGCCATGAATCTTGAGACTCTGCCCGTCTCGCCTGTTGAAATCCCACACTGACTCGGACGTGTGGTTTTTCCTGCCATCTTAGCAGTCCCCCCGTTTGAGACAAACCCATTCCGAGTTTCCGACGCGTTCCCTCTCTCGGCACATTCCTCACCGCACGCCCCATGTCCCGTCAGGCCCCCGCATAGCGCTCGTGGAGGCGGCGGTCTGGGGCCTGCCCCTCGACCGGCTGGGACCAGGAGCCGCGAGGAGTTTGCTGGCAAGACGGCACCTGGCGAGATGTTCCGCGTCCGCTTCAAGTCCACAGGATCCGCCCCAGGATGGCAAGGACCACTCACTCCAAAACCGAAAAAGAAAAAAACAAGTCGCGCGACAGGGACTTGAGAATGCCTCTTCCAGAAAGTGAGGTTCAAAAAAAGCATAGGGAGGAAGCGCGGAACTTGTCTCCGCCGATTTCGGGGGCCTGCATGATGACCCCGACGCTCTGCTCCAACTTCGCCTGGCACGCATGCCCGTTGTGAAGCACCGGCGGCGGACGGAGCTGTCTTGGTTGCTGTTGACCCCCCTGCAAAAAGCTAGCTTTGGGGGTTTACTGGAAAACCCAAAAAGTCAAAGTCTAGAGATCCAACCCAAGCAGTCAAGCTTTGGACCCCCTTTCAAAGACCGCACCAAACTGTCACCCTTTGAGTCTTGGGAGGACGTGAATCACTTTCGGAACGGGTATCGAGGTATACAGGAAAGCAAACAGGTCTCGAAGTGAGGCGTCAGGAACGAACTGCCCAAACTGACCAACACCAAGCGTGTCCTCAAATGGGTCAAAAGCTGCTTCATGAAGGCTGCCAGGATAGTGGAGCAGCCAAGATTCAAGTCCCAAATGTCTCCCCACACTATGCGTCTCCAGAAAACAGATCTTCCATTATACATGAACATGGATGTGTCGTTTTCGAGATCCCAAGTGTTTGTTGAGAAGCCAACCCGATGGGCTGTCCATTCGAGACAAAGCCCGCCTCAGAGTAGGGCTCCCATGCACGCGCAGGTCGCGCAGGCCGCCGCTGCTATGACTTGCTGCGATGGGAATGACAAGAAGTCCGAGTTGCCATAGGGGATGGTGTGTAGAGAGATCACTTCCCAGAAAAGTCTAACGTTGGATGTTGGATGGATCAGATGAAGAAAAAAGAGAGGAAGAAAAAACTCGCCAGTGCCGGTTCAACCAGGCTTAGATCAACGCCTAGATGCCCGCTTGCACCAAGCACAAGCCAAGGAAGCGCCAGAAAGGAATGAGGGGTGCGCCAGAAACCTTTGGACAAGAAGATAGATGCCTAAGACAAAGTGAAACATAAAACGAACCACGGGACTGCAAGAATGTCAACTGAAAAAGAATGAGTGAGAATGAAAGACTGGGATAATTGATGGAGCAGAGGGGGGAACAAAATACGAGTACAGTCAAGTTGCTGACGAAACATGAGCCGCCTACGTGTCTATTAGTGTATTGAAATCAATGTGTGTCTGTGCATCTGTTTATCTATCAAAACAAACATGTGTACTGTGTACTGCATTTGGAAAGCGGTGTTGCTAAACATCAAAAAGAAGCGACAACTTCACAGTTGTTTCCCAGTCACGATATTTTGAGCCAATTCGAGAAGATCCAACCAAATATCGTTCTCCTTGCCTGCGGAAAGTTCTGGTACGGATGTCACATGCAAGCGAAATGATTTGTTCTGTTCGCTTCAACCATGAAGAAATCCGGCGCTTTGCTCCTGCACATGTCTCACAAATGTTCGATCATGCAGAACTATGCCTGTGGCACAGGGAGCTGCCCCCCAATACACAGTGTTGCGGCGCTGCTCCCTGCGAAACACGACCCTCGCTAAGAACAATGTGATCAAAGTGGGCCGGACGATCACGGAGCTCGGGCAAGCTGGTCAGTCCCGCAGTTTCACTCCGGCGAGGACCACCGGCCCCGGCTCGCAAACACCCTTTGCCTCAGTGCTGGGTGTTGGTACGGGTCTACTCGAAGGACAAGGAAGCCCAGTCATGAGAGCCAAGGCAGATCCGTGGCCACATTGCGCCAAGCCACCCCCGACTGCACACCCGCGCTGCAGCAGCCCATGGCAGCCGCCTACCGGAGACTAAATTTCAAAAGCTGCAGCCGCCAGCGAGTGCGAGCCACGGGCATGCCATGGCATGCCATGGCACTAAGTCACCAAGCGCGGTCTTCCATCAATGGTTTGCAACCAGATTTCTTTTTCAAACCCTTTGTGAAATAAAAGAAACATCTAACAACAATTCGGCGCAAACCCGCATGAACCCGGTCAAAATCAAGAAGGCATCCCTGCCAATATGGGTTTCTCCTGCCTGGCATTACAAAGCACCCTGCAAGCTCTGTTAGCGGCTACGCGCGCTGTCCTTCTCCTGACAATCCCAGCATTTTTTTGCGACCGGGGTTGCGCAGGCTACAGGTTGGGGAAGCTGTCACCCCCCTTGCAAAACGCGCGCAGCTCTTTTTGTCGGGAGTTGCTCAGAGGTATTAGGCTCAGGGATGCAGCTGGATCGACAACGCGTGTCCGAACCCATGTCGTCTGCATGCCATGCGGAGCCTGTGGACAAACCCCCTGGTCAACAATGCGTGTTCGACCTGCATTGTAGGTTTGTTACCGGCAGGGCGCCCATCACGGAACTCAGCGACGAGACGTACTTCTACAACCCGGAGCCGGAACAGCCGCGTACACGTACCACTAAGGGCCACGAGCTTTCTGAAGCTGCTCAACGCAAAACAAGGCCCAGGCGCTGCGCGGTTACTGCCACAGCAAGAAGACACTGAAGAAGAGCGCAGCCCACGCCGGAACGGCGGGGCGCACCAGTGCCAGCTCATCATGATTAACAACGAGAAACTCCGGCTGCCTGGTGCTCGCCGGCAACACGAGCTTTCTGCGATTGTCACGGGGTGACACGGACCGTGGCGATGAGTTTGCCACTGCAGTCGGGGTTCTGAAACTTTGGGAAACCTTGTAGGGGCGGTGACAAGAATCCCGGCTATGACGTGTGTGGGCCGACATGTGTCACAGAAACGATGCGTGTGTCACAGAAACAACAAGCTCGGCAGGCTGTCGACTCCAAAGCCCTTGTCATTTGGCAACTCCTAGCTCGGCAGGCCATTTTTGTGCCCTTTTTCCACCCAGTGCCCGGTGACAAGCGGTGACATCCTGGTGGCAAGTTGCCCCGAAAAGTGCAAATTACGCACCTTTTTCGGGCGCTGCTGGCACCCCAAAGCTCCGTTTGGCAACCCCACCTCTCTCTGCAGCACCCTGGCCTGGGCTCGAATCCCGGCAACAAGCTTGGCCTTGATGAGTGCCTCGCGGCCACCAACCGCAGCGTCTCCCGCTTGACGTTTTGCAGTATTTGCTGCTCCGACAGCCTGTCGGGCAGCTGGCCTCTCCACCCAGGAGTGGGATGTGTGCTACGTGCTGCGAGTACTTGTTCTTGAAGAACCGCCTCCCTAGGTTCGTCAGCTGGTAGGTGCCGTCCTCCCGCAGCCGCCGCACTGGGCCCCGCTGCCCGTTCAGGGGGCTGCCTTGGGTCGAAGGTCCTCGACTCTTGGCTGCCGCCCGAGCATGCTAAAGTAGGCCTCCCCGGCCCTGGTAACGCTCCCGTCCGCGCGCTGGAGCAGTGCGTAGGCGCCTCCCACTGCTTCGCCCAGGATGTCATTGTTGTCCATTGCTTTTCTTAGGCCGGCGAAAAAAATGTGGTCCGGGCAACAAAATATAGAATTGGGTTTGTGCATGTCTGTGTGTGGCCCGACGTGGGCTTCCGGGCCGACAAGCCTCGAAACAGGCCAGTTGTTTGACTTGGACACTTGCATGGAGGCATGAACATGACATGCGCTGCTGGGGGACCCAAAACCCCAACCACACTCGGGCAGACCGAAGTCCCGGGCGCCGGGCGGCCTGCACGTGCGCCCTGCTGCGCAACAGCTTCTCAGGAAAGTGGGGCTCCTTCGCACAGCAGCAGCAGCCACTGCCCCCGAGCTGCGTGCGGCGGCTGCAGCTGCCACCGTCCAACGTGACCGTGCGGCACCAGGATGCGCTGGCCTATCTGCGAGCGCTGCCCTGCCTAGCACCCCAGCAGACCAGCTGCGTTAAGGCATGTCGCACTGCTCCTAGCTTGAACCCAAACATGAAACCTCGAAAGAACAAAGCTCGTCCTTCTTTTCACCGGGATTGCTGAAAGTTGCACTGCTTCCAGGGCACTAGTGCGCCTGGAGCAGGAGGCACATTGACCCCCCGAAATGTGAAAAGGCAAGACAATGCGTGTCCTTGCGGGTAAATGCAGTGCTTGGGGGGGCGCGGCACGCGTGCCCACGCCCCAAGGTCCGGAGACCGACAGTCCGGAGACTCGAGGTCCGGAGACCGATTTTGGTCCGGAGACCTAGTCCGGAGACCACGGTGCCCGGAGGCGACCCACGAAAGTGCAGAGAAACTGCCGTCTATCCTGGCAAAGCCTGGCATAGGGCAATGCAGGGTGGGTGGGTGGGTTTCGAAATGAAACCGCAGGTTTGGGTCAAGGCTAGGAGCAAAACGGCCAACGCATAGTTCGATTCACCACATGCCCTAAACACAAGGGAAAAGAAACCCTAAGCGTTAAGGCATGTCGCACTGCTCCTAGCTTGAACCCAAACATGAAACCTCAAAGAACAAAGCTCGTCCGAAGCGGCCGCAGTTCTTTTCACCGGGATTGCTGAAAGTTGCACTGCTTCCAGGGCACTAGTGCGCCTGGAGCAGGAGGCACATTGACCCCCCCTTCAGTGTTTCAGTCAACCCCGGTAAAAGCGAACCAGCTGGGCCGAAGGCCTCATCACCCGCCCTTCAGAGTGGGGTTGTACCTGGCAGGGCAGATGCTAGGGTCACCATGCACGCTGTGTTGTGAACAGCTCGGCATGCGGTGACTGCACTTTTTTCTGGTCAGAGCGGCTTGTGCAAGCGGCTGGCTGACATTGCCAGTTGTTCTGGCTGACAAGGCAAAGGCAGAAAAGGGCTCGGAAGGCCAAGTCGAATGCAGGCTAGGCTGGCTCCGCGACGATGGACGCTGCTGCCAAATGTTCCGGACGCCAGGGCGCATGCATCGGACACAGTTGAATGCCTCGGCCCGACATCGCCAGGCTTGCAGGGCTGAAGCGCATGCGACTTTCAGGGCGATGGCTGAATCGGGCCAACCGACCTCTGCTGAGATCGTCTGCCCAATCATTGCACCTTCCTGGAACGTGCGTGGGCTGCAGCAGCACGTTGTGAGCGTGAGCCCAGAAGGCTGTTAACTGCACAAAAAGTTGCAACGGCCATGAGGTCGTGAACAATTTGTTAAGGCTTGCTTCCGTGGCGGAATTGTCCGTGCCGGACGGCATGCTAAACGAGTAGTGCCCACCACCAATGTGGCTGTGGGTTGCTTGCAGCAGTGCTAACTGTGCAAGTGTTTCAAAGCATGCGATATACCGCTGTGCTGGCTTGACAAGGCAAGGCCACACGGCTCTTATGTCTTGCATGTTCCAGGTCTCGGCGAACCACACCACTTGGGAGGATGTGATTGCCCAGCCCCCAATCCCCACCATTTCATCTTCAGCACACGCGTCGGCGGCAGCCAGAGCTTGCAGCTGGCGTGGCCGCGCCAACGGCTGAATGGGTGAGTGTCGAAAGCACGACGCCAGCCAAGTAAGGCACTGTTGACTTGACTTGGAAAGGCTGGTGTATGGGTTATTGGGGTCCGCGATGCGCACCCATGTGGGCTTGCTAGTGCCAGGCACTCGCGGAATGTCTTCAAGGCAATGCAAGGTGCGGCCTGAAATTTCCAAGATTTTGGAGCCCGCTGTGATCCACAATCCCGGCAGGCTGTGACCAGTTTTGAGGTCCCTTGACAAGGATGCTCGAAAGGCTGACCACATTTGCGGTGGTATTGAGTGCATGGAGCCTGGTGGGCTGTTGAGGTCCGCGTAAAGCGGTGCCAGCCAGGACCTAAGGTGCAGGGCAATGCTGGTGGCCCAAATCAGCAGGCCTATGCACTGCTCGAGTGTCTTGCGAGGCACACGTCGGCTTCCCAGCAGGGATTTGATCAAGGCGTCCAGCTTGGCCAGTTTTGAGGACATGAGCTGGATGGTGTCGTGAGAGAAGTTGATCTCCCAACCGCACCAAACCAGGCTATCCTGGAATTGCACCTTTTTCCACGAAATGGGTGCTGCAATGGCACAAAAGAAGAGCACCACCAAGGCAAACATGTCTGGCGCGCTATCCCGGACGAGTGCACAGAGCAGGTCGTCCACAAAGAGAAAGGCTTTGTGCGGCTTCCAGGCTAGCAACCCATGCGCTTGACGAAGCAAGAAAGCGCCGGTGCGCTGCCACCAGAAGGCCGAGAAACGGCCCCCAAAATGGCACACCCTGTAGTGGTATAGCTTCCCTTGAAAGGCGAAGAGAAGAAGGCCATGTTCCTCTGGGCGGACCTGCACTTGTTTGTGTGCGGCTTTGAAGTCAATGCTGGCGCCGATGAAGGCACCTGCAAATGGCATCTGGTATTGACCTGGCACACGGTGCTATCCAAGACAAGGCGAGGTTCTTTGCCTTCGGCGAACACGACATTAAGCTTGCCCACGGCAATACCTAAGGGCCATTTTTCCCAAGCGTCGGCTATGCTAAGGCTGGTTTCAACAATCCAGTTGTTAGCAATTTCCTTGCGCAGCAAACCTTGCACGGTTTCTGGCTCGTCTTCGGCCATCTTCCAGTTGCCTTCACAAATTTCCAGATCCGGCTGCGGCATGGAGTCTGGCTTCTTTGCTGGCCACTGAAGGCTTGGAGGCAAGGCTGATACGGCTCCTGTTGGCACTCCGTGCTGCAAAAATGGAAGGAGGGCCATGTCGGGGTCACCCCAAGATTTGGCCAGGGCATGCAGCAGGTGGAGTCGGTATGGTTGTCCTGCTTCGGGGCTCATATCTGAAGGGCAGGGCAGTTTTAAAGCGGTATACGCTAGAGTTGCCGCTTCCAGGCTTTCGGAGGGCGAGAGCGGGCAGTCCGAGGAACCGCTGTTGACGTGTGCCAGGATACGTGGCACGAGTTTGCGCTCATGCATCCAGTGCAGCCAGGGCCTGGCGACTGTCTGCAAAGGGTGCTCGGGTTTGGGGAGACACCAATCCGCTGAGGAGTGCATTCCTGCTCCATCACAGGTGGGGAGCCTGCAAGGCGCCAAGGTGACGGTGCTAGGGCAGTTAGAGTGCAGCGGCACTAGCCGGAAGGAGCCTGTTTTACTTACCCTTCCCGTGCCTTTTTGGGCCAATTGCAGGGCCAGGGAAGGGGGGTATTCTGCAGTCAGTGTGCTGAGGCATACCCCTTGTTCCTTCACTCCTGCAATACTTTGATGCTTGTGTGGGTGATTGCAGCGGGCCTGCAGGGCCTGTACCTTCGAACTGTTGCTGCCGAATGCCCATGACTTAGCGAATGCTTTGTCGTGCATGCAGGCGTCTACCCACACCAGGGCACACTGGTGATCGCGCAGCATTTGGAAGTTGGCCTCTTCCAACCAGGACATGGCTGATGGTGGCTGCTCCCAAATGCCGACGCCCCCTTTGGAGACCACTGCTCTGAACAGGGCTCTGCCCCGGTTGTGGATGGTTTTGCTATCCAGCAATTTTTTACGCTGTGTGGGCGAAAGGCCGGGGACTCCGTCCATGTGCTGCGGCGTTCTCAAGGCTTTGGGCCCGCCCGGGCGAAGTTTGAGTCTGGAGTACTCTTTGCAAGGCGGGGCAAGCATGATCAGGGCCACGATTCCGGACCAGCAGAGTCTGAGGAGTGCCTCGAAGACGCTGTCATCCAGGATGTTGTGCGCTGCATCACCATCGAGGTCAAAAGGCTCAAAGCAGTCAAGGCCGAGGCTAATTGCGGCTGACGTCACTGGGTGCAATCTACCTGCAAATACGTCCAAAAAGAGTCGCTTGGAGGCTGGGTGCAAGTGCGAGTCCGATGAGCTTGCCTGTGCGGGCGCATGTGGCGCAGGCTCAGGGCTGGGTTTGCTATGGTGTGTTGCAGGCAAGGCTGGCGTCAGGGCCGTTCGCCCTGGCCCCTGTGAGGGTGAACACGGTTCATGAGTCCCGTCGTGGGGCAAGGCCGGCGGAGGCATGGCTGCCCGATCCTGCGCCGGTCCAAGATCCGGGCTGTTTCACTGGTCCATTGCGGGGTGCTTTTGCTGGCAACCTACTATGGCACACACGTGGGCGAAAGGGCAGTGGTCATTAGTGCAACTGCCTGTCTGGTAACGCTGGCAAACCTCTCTACCTTTATATGTAGTGCACCAATCTGCCTTGGGCTTTGGCGAAGGAGAGGCTCCTTTGGATTTGCCCTTGCCTTTCTTGGCGGGGCGTGAAGGCATGCGGTCGGCTTAAGGTCTGTGTCTGGGCGTTGCCGGGCGTGGAGGTGCTGGCACGGATGGCTTGGATATTTTGGGGCGCAATTGTAGAAGGCTGCGCACATCGTTTCTCATGTGCGTCAGTTCGTACAAGGCATCATCCAGGGACCATTGCTGCCCCAGAAGGTCGGATATGGCTGCCCAGAGCTTGCGATCGGCCGACAGAAGCTCTTGGGTATTCACCGTGCGAAGGCCTAGGTTCGGATCTGGCTGTGTGAGACACAAATCGGCTATCTTCTTGTCGAAGGCCTTGAGGTTGGACAGATGCGCTGCTTGGCACAGGGCTAGGGCATTGCGAAACACTGTCTGGATACGGGTGAGCCACCCCGCTGCCAGCGAGTGGTGCTCCACAGAGACCTCTGGCGTGTCGTCGAAAAAGGCCTGGCTCAGGAGCTGCAGCTCCGAGCGGACCGCTCGGGCTGACTTTGCTTCCATGCGCTCCTGGTATTGCCGTGATGAAAGGCGATATTGCCAGGGCACCCACTTCAGGGATTGTCCGGGTTTCAGGCCCTCGTGCACGAGGCTCAGAAGGCGGATGGACGGCGTGGTGTCTGCGTCCAGCAGCTCGCCTGGGTAGTTGGATTTGAAGGCTTCTATCAGGCTGGACACGCGTTCGGATGTGAGCTTGGGTGGCAAATGCTCTGCCCAAGATGCGAGTTGGCTGCATGCATGGCGATCCGGAACTGGCGGTTGGTTCGGGAGGCTCTGAGCGCAGGCTGAGCCGATGGCATTCGGCTAGGGCTTTCCTAAGGCGCGCGGCTGCCACACTAGATTCTGGATCTTCTATGTTGTTGGCTGTCCAGAAGTCCCTGGCAGACAGTATGAAAGGCTGCAAGTCCGCAATGTTGGGGAAGGCAAAGGCGAAGTCCGACGGGCAGTCGAAACCTCTGGCCAAAACGAGGTCCCGCAGGCCTTCAGGGACCCTGGCTTCTGTCAGGACGTCCTGTAGCCGATCATGATCCATGTGCATCAGTGACGAATGCTTGAGGGCGGTTTGAGCGGTAAAAAGGGAAAGCTGCAAATGTGTACAGTCAGTGCAGATGGCAACACTGGACTGGCACCTGAGCACTGCTGAGTTGCCGACCTCGAAAAAGGCGTACCTAAGTGATCGACCCGTGTGCAGTCTCGGTGGTGCTGTGTGAGTCAAGGCGGTGCATGAGCGTTGATTTTAGCACAGCACGGCCATACACGCCTTGCGTTTGCAGAGCTGCATGTCGGGGTGAATCTGATGCACCGGGTACGAGCAGTGCTTGAGGTGCAAGCCACAGGATGTCTGTACTGAATTGTTGTGGGTGCACTGCACGGCATGCACGGATCCCCAGGGCACCAGGCGGACGCCAATGGAGTCGACGGCAAGGGCTGGCTCTTGTGTGCAAGGCGAGAGAGTTGGCGAGCCCACCGGCTCCTCTGGTGGCTCTTCGTCGGACTCGGCCTCTGAGGATTCCAAGGCTCTTGCCACGGCAAGAGCTTCCTCATCTGCGTCCAGGGCTGTAGACAGCAAATTGTCCACTTCCCTGTGACACAGGAATCTGGTCAGGCTGGGCGGGAGCTCTGAAGCGGTAGGTGGCTAGGAGGGCTGCCCTGTGGGACCTGAAAGGCCGGTTCCACGGTTGGGCGCTGACCCCCCCGAGCCATCGGTCGAGGTGGTCTCCAGCCCCTGCGTATGGCGGAGCTGAGCTCTGACTGCACCCACAAGGCTTCTATTGTGTCATCCCTGCTGTATATGGTGTCCTTGAAGCCTTCTGCTGTCTTCTGGCAGGCGTAGCTGCGCAGCTGCACTGAGTAAGGCGCATTTAAGGCTGTGAAGGGTGAACGAAGATGCCTCATGCTGGGTAACCAGCTGACCTCCTTCCGATTTCCACGGCAACTGTATGGCCCAACGAAGGCAAACCAGTGCTTGCAAATAGGACATCGGGCGTGAAAGGCTGGGGCATGTGTGAGGTTTGGAATGCAGGGCAAAATGAAATCTGGCACAAATGAGTCTCCCCATTCGGAGTGGGTGGCGTCAAGGGCTTGACTCAGCAGGGCCAGCCACTTCACTAGCCAGGATGTGCTTTCTCTGAATGTCGCCAAATCTTAGGCTGCAATGGGCGCACAAAAGCAGGGCACCTAGTAGCAGGCCCACAGCGGGCGTGCAAGTGGGGGACACTATGTGTTCCTCCCAGGCTGCAAGAACGGCCAGTGGCAAGGGCAAGGCCTCCCGTCGATCGTGTGGTTTGGGGTTGTAGGCGAAAGACTTGATTAAGGGGCTGCTCATCAAGTCTAACAGGCAGGATATTTGCCCAATGCGTGCAAACCAAGACAGTGCCTTGCTCGTCATGACGGCACTGCATTTAAGTGCTGTGCGGTCCTCTGCCTGGGACACATGGCAGCCTGCGATGAAGTCTGACAGGTGGGCCAGGGTAAGGCTCAGCAAATCACCCACACACTGCTGTACAAAGGCGAGAAAAAGGCGGATGGCACGGAGGTACTGCGACAATGTGCCCCCCGAAAATTTTCGCAGTGACGCTTCAATGAGAATCTGAGGGTGCTGCGAGGCTTCCAGGGCTTGCGCTAGCTTGCTGCTAGCGACGCAGGATTTGAGTATCAAAACCCATTCGGCTGCACACTTGTCTTTCAGTGTGGCCTGCAGCTGGGCAGTGGAGGAGGGCTCAGCTGGACGGGTTGGGCCATACGGCCTGGGCATTGTAGGCCTGGCGCCGAACACGCGGCGTGAGGGCAACACTGTGGGTGATGGGCTGAGCAGGGGTCGGATCTGATCTGTGCGTTCCTGGCTGAAGTGAGACTGCAAGGCTAGACTGCGTGGCCAAGGCCTGCAGGGCGGCTTGGGCAGGGGGCAGGAAACAGGGTCTACCCAGGACCTCAGTGGGATGCACTCTGGCACAGGGCACCCTGGTCTTAGATTAGCTATTGAAGGCCTAGGGCAAGGAGGAAGTGTTGCGTGGCTCCACAGTTGAAAGCGGAGATCGCTCACAGAGGCGCGCAATGGGTAAGGCCTGGACCGATTGCCGTGATCCTTGCCTGAGGGCCAGCTTTGCTCTGGGTGGGCCTTGGAAGTCGTTCCTGGCGATATGAAGGCAGAGGGAGTAGCTGGGCGTACGTCTGGAGGGCCTGACCACTGGGTTGGGCATAGGGCAGGGCAGTCTGCATCCATCTCGTCGGAAAGGCCATCGGGGGAGAATGAAAATGCTCGCCCCCAAAACTGTTTGTTGCGATAAGGCATCGAGCCTAACTGCAGTGCTGGTCAAGATCGAGGCAAATGCACTAGCGATGCATCTGAGGTGTTGACTCGAAGGCTGGCAGTGCACCTGCGCCGTTGCAGAACTAATACGAGTCTGCAATGTTAGGGCGGAGTACAACAAGGCCAGGCCGTTTTCTTGCATCTGCTGCATGCGGAGCGGGTTGCAAGGAGGGCCAACGCACTGTGCAGGTGTCTCGGGTAAGGCGATGGGTAGCAAACAAGGCTAATGCGTACAAAGGACAGCGAGTATGCAACAAAAACAAGCACCGAGCGCACTGCGCAGCCCTCCTAAAGCTGAGTTGCGCGTGCATGCACAGGGCAAGGCATCAATACATGGCCACGTTGGGCTGCATGGACTCATAGCACCGGCTGCAGTAGTGCGAAGTGTGCGTGTCCTCAACCAAAGGCATCCGGTCATTGATGATGCGACCGCAGGCGGAGTGGAAGGGACAAGGCGATGATGCACAAGGCAATGCGCAGCACACGCGGGACTGGTCGTCCAGGTACCAGGCTTTGGCTACCCCCCCCACTCGCGCTGCCTTCATAGTGCAGGGCAGTCGCATGGCCGGAATTTGCGCACACTGCTCCAGTTGGGCTATTGCGCGTGTGTTCTCCTGCGGCTGGGAGGGCTTTGGCCAGGGCTGCGCGGGCTTACGATAAAACTGCCGCTCATTGCGTTTCCAGCAGGAGTCAATGCTGAAGGCGTGATGGTCTTCGTCAATGCGCGTGGCGCACGTGGGAGGGCAACCGAAAGGCAAGTCATAGAAGTTCATCCACCAGCTGCCGTCCCACGCGTACAAAGGCGTGTCCGGTGCAAGGCCCAAGTGCTGAAGGTCAGGTTTGGGTTCGTGGAACCCGGAGGAAGGCTGAGGAGGCCAGTCGCAAGGCGGGTTCAAGGCTGCTTTGGGTGGGGGCCCGGGCGGAGGCCTCTGCGGCTCCGAAGGCAAAGGCCTTGGCTTGGGAGCCGCCTTGAGGATCACCTCAGGCTTAGCCGGCAAGGCATCGTCCGGCAAACCTGGAGCGTCAGGCCATTGCGTACTGGGCGGCGAAGGGCGAGGCTTTGGAGCCTCAGTTGAGGCAGTTTCGGGCTTGGCCGGCAATGCGTCCTGGGAAGGCACTGGCGCCGGCGTAGAGTCTGCCGGGGGCAGCTCTGGTGCGAGCTGGTCGGCCCAAGGCTTTTCGTCTTTATCGCAGGGCTGATACAAGAAGTTCTCTGCCCTGGCAGGGTCGAGGAGCGGCACCAAGGGCGGCTCTTCAGTGCAAGGCTCAGGCAGGTCTTGAGTAGACGCCCCTTCGGGCGGCAATGTTGAGGACTCATCCGTGGGAAGGACGGTCTCTGGCAAAGGCGGAGGATCGCGAGGCCGTGCGTTCCCTCAAGGCTGCAAGCATGGCGGTCAGGGCTGCCTGGTTCTCTTCCGTCATGCTGGAGACAATGCCCATCAGGTCTGAGGAAGGCACTTGGCCGACATGCTCAAGGCGGGCGCGTTGCACACTGCTGAAATGGCTGCAAAACACAAGTCTGATGCTGCAAAACCGATGCGCACACGGCAAAAATGCTTGGGGCACGTGATGACAAGGCTGCTGGAGAGCCGGCGCGGGCCTGTCATCCGCCGAATGCACAAAGGTACTAAGATGAAGGCATGGTTGTAGCACGGCTGTGAAATGAGGCCACGGCAGTGGATGCCTGAGTCCGCTGAGCGACAGGGCTTATTAGAGCGGGTGTCAAGCAGAGCGCGAGCCACACACTTTTAAAACTGTGAGCATGACGTGAGGTCCACAGGTTCGTGAGAGTGCGTCTCCCTAACTGGCAATGCGGGTATCGCGGGCTGCATATGCACGAGGATGAATTCAAGGTCTTCAAGGCAAGACAAAACCGCATTCAAAAGGCGGGTTGTTTTAGGGCCAACATACGTGCAAAAGTGAAACTAAGGCTGACTCGGAGTGCTCGTGCCAGCGATGCTGAATTGCAAAGCGCCTGAAATTAGGGGCACAGGCGGCCGTCAGGAGGCCCCTGGCTGAAAGGCTTGTCGAAAGACGCAAGAAGCATGCTGTAGGCTTGTGCCAGTCAAAGGCGGAGGCAAACGAAGCCAGGCTGTCCACGGTGAAGGTCTGGCTCTGATTGGCATATGCAATGGCAAAGGCACACAGTGTCAAAAGGCGGGCGATATGCAAAGAGCCCTCGTGAAGGCCAATGCGCAAAATGATGAAGTCCAGGTAACGACGAAGGTGACTCAGCAGGGCCAGTTTGCTTTGCCTGGCAAAGAACGAGTCTGTCCAGCAGGCAAGCAGGCTAATCCATTGCTCCACCAATTCAGGGCACGGCTGAATCTCATGGGGTGAAAGCGCCATTACGGCGTGCTGGGCGAAATGGCTATGGTGTACAGGCACATTGAAGTGAGCGCTGAGGGCAGGGAAATACTAGGTTCCTGACTGGTTGCACTGACCTGGCGGCAAAGAGTCGGTGTGTTGACCGTAATGCAAGTCCAATGTGCAAGTGCAGTGTGTAGCAGGCACACTGTGGTACTTTTAGCCAGAGTAGTGCCCCATCATGTGAGGGCATGGTACGCAAAGGCCGCCCAGTGCTGCACAGAGTCCAAAATGCATGACAATGCACGAGTGCCCTCGATCAGGGTGAGGGCCACAAGGCAAACGGCAATGATGTGGCAGAAAAGCTTAATGCGCAAAAGGACTGTGTAGAACTCGTCGAGCATGACTTCAAGGTCTAAGTAGCTTCT
Organism: Effrenium voratum; assembly: GCA_963377175.1. Classification (NCBI taxonomy): domain Eukaryota; class Dinophyceae; order Suessiales; family Symbiodiniaceae; genus Effrenium; species Effrenium voratum. The sequence goes on from CAUJNA010000468.1 coordinate 176,563, forward strand.
GGCTAATGTGGTGTGGATGGCGTCTAAAGTGTCGCCGTCACACTCCATGGCACAAAGGGCAAGGCGTTGGAATGGAGGGTGAAAGAATGCTTGCAACCGACGTAAATCAACCTTTAGCGGAAGTGCAAGTGCGCATGCAAACACCATGCATGGTGTACACAAATATCTAGGCCTGGAGAGCAGGGCTTTTGTGGAGGTCCTGAAGGAACCTCAGTTGCCAAGGGCTTGCGGCGCAAGGCAATGGCCCCTGGAGGGATGCAAAACCAGAGCGAACTCATGCTTGCATGGCCTGTTGCATAACCGGGGTCATGAATGATTAACCTGATCGCAGGACTTGGTGAGGTCCCTTGGGGGCCTCAGTTGCCAAGGGCTCGCGGCGCAAGGCAACAACCCCGGAGGGATGCAATTCAAGAGCGGACTCAAGAATGCGTGACTGCGGTCATGAATGAAGGCACTGCGCCTTGTGGAGGTCCCGGAGGAGCCTCAAGGGCTCGCGGCGCAAGGCAGCAATTTCGGAGGGCCGCGATTCAAGAGCGGACTCAAGAATGCATGACTGCGGTCATGAATGAAGGCTCTGCGCCTTGTGGAGGTCCCGGAGGAGCCTCAACTGCCAAGGGCTCGCGGCGCAAGGCAGCAACCCCGGAGGTTCAAGAGCGGACTCAAGAATGCATGACTGCGGTCATGACAGAAGGCGTTGCGCCTAGTGGAGGTCCCGGAGGAGCCTCAAATGCCAAGGGCTCGCGGCACAAGGCAGCAGCCCTGGAGGGCTGCGGTTCAAGAGCGGACTCAAGAACGCATGACTGAGGTCATGACTGAAGGCAATGCGCCTGTGCGGAGGTCCCGGAGGAGCCTCGGTTACCAAGGACTCGCGGCGCAAGGCAACAACTTCGGAGGGATGCAATTCAAGAGCGGACTCAAGAATGCGTGACTGGGGTCCTGACAGAAGTCAGTGCAAGAATGCGTGACTGGGGTCCTGACAGAAGTCAGTGCACCAGTGTGGAGGTCCCGGAGGAGCCTCGGTTGCCAAGGGCTCGCGGCGCAAGGCAACAACCCCGGAGGGATGCAGTTCAGAGCGGACTCAAGATTGCAAGTCTTGGGTCCTAACTGCAGTCAGTCCGTGTTGGGAAGGTCCCGCAGAAGCTGCACAATGCCTAAATATAGGAGTAATGGCAGCTGTCACGGTTGTCTGAAAGGCAACAACTAAGGCCGTAGCCGAAAGGCAGGCGGGCACGGATACACTTGCAAGAAAAAGGGGTAACGAATGCTGCAGGCAAGGTAGCCACGCAAATACATTGAAGCACAGTGCAGTGTATTTGGCTTAAGATCCAGCCACGTGTCGCGTCACCTTTTCACGTTAGCACATAATGAGGAATGCAAGGCTGTCACAAAAGGCAAGGCAGAGCCTGGGGCAATGGCGTCACCACAGGCTGCGACAGTTATCGCATGGTTGTAAGGCAAGGGCTAAGACATCGCGCCGTGCCAAGTGGTGGCACTGCCGATGGTGAAACACCTTGCGTTTTGGCAGGATGTACACAGTATCGGGGCGGCACGAAGGCTGGGAGTCAAAGGACCCAAAGAGGGCCTTGCTGTACTGGCGTAGCAGCCACCAGATGGCAAGGCAGGTGAAGCCGGACACAAGGGCTGTGTAAACGGCGAGGCACATTCCGAAACACAGCAAGGCGTCCATGGCGGCGTTTGTTTCGAAATGAAACCGCAGGTTTGGGTCAAGGCTAGGAGCAAAACGGCCAACGCATAGTTCGATTCACCACATGCCCTAAACACAAGGGAAAAGAAACCCTAACTATATTTTCCCGGCCGTGTCATGAACTACTACGGCACGAGGGGGCAGGGCCACAACCTGGCCTTCCACTCAGGCCGTGTCATGAACTACTACGGCGCGAGGGGGCAGGGCCACAACCTGGCCTTCCACTCAGAGCCTGCCCTTCGTCGTAAGCGTCAACGACGTGCCGGAGGCCCGGAAGCTCTACAGCGGGGCCGACTCCATCACGAGCCTAAGGTCGGGCAAGAACAGTTCCAAAAGATTGCAGGTTCGAGTCCTGGGTTCATCTGGCCTCCGGTAGTCTCTGCCACGGCGGGCTTCTTGGCGTAAGCGTTGGTGCATGTGAGCGTGGGTTATCTTGGGTTGCGACGTTCTCCGTCAATCCTGCGCCGGCAACAGGATTGCCCCGATGCAGCACGAGCAGCTCGGGCTTGGTAGACAAAGACTTGTCCATTTTGCCAGAGAGGGCCCAGGCAGCAAAAAGCGCCGGAGAAAGAATCAGGTTGTGAGCCCAACACGCCAACCACTGCGCCACTGGCAAGAAGACTGGAGGGAGCACCCAGGGAGCGCCTGCGCCCAAGAAGGCACTTGGACACGAGCAGAAGGCTTTTCGAGCCACAAAGCTCCGCAACAGAAACGCACTCACAAGGCCAGAAACAGCGCTTTAAGCCCGGGCAACTCGAACTTCTGAGACGCACAGAACACGGCTGAGGCCGGTTTTGCCTGCATATTGAAGCAAGCTGAAGACCCTCGCAGAAGTGCAAGCAGAAGGGCTCTGGCCGCACCGAGCGAGGAAAAAAAACACCACCATATTTTCGCAGAATCCACATATCCTGAATGATAAGCTCCGAGGATGCGCTGCAAGCGGTTTTAGATTTCTCTGCGTTTCTGTCGCGGAGCTTTGTGGCTCGAAAAGCCTTCTGCTCATGTCCAAGTGCCTTCTTGGGCGCAGGCGCTCCCTGGGTGCTGGCGTTTTTTGCTGCCTGGGCCCTCTCTGGCAAAATGGACAAGTCTTTGTCTACCAAAGATTGCAGGTTCGAGTCCTGGGTTCATCTGGCCTCCGGTAGTCTCTGCCACGGCGGGCTTCTTGGCGTAAGCGTTTGGTGCATGTGAGCGTGGGTTATCTTGGGTTGCGACGTTCTCCGTCAATCCTGCGCTGGCAACAGGATTGCCCCGATGCAGCACGAGCAGCTCGGGCTTGGAACTGTTCTTGCCCGACCTTAGGCTCGTGGTGGAGTCGGCCCCGCCGTAGACCTCCCGGGCCTCCTGCACGTCGTTGACGCTTACGACGAAGGGCAGGCCGCTTGCAAAGAGCGCGTCTCGGAGCTGGAAAATATGGGAGGGTCCGCGTAAATGCAGCTGGTCTGCTGGGGTGCTGGGCAGGGCAGCGCTCGCAGATAGGCCAGCGCATCCTGGTGCCGTTGGACGGTGGCAGCTGCAGCCGCCGCACGCAGCTCGGGGGAAGAGGCTGCTGAGCCACACTTTCCTGAGAAGCTGTTGCGCAGCAGGGCGTACGCGCAGGCCGCCCGTCGCCCGGCAGGGCCTCTCAGCGCGCCCGGCAGAAGGCGCGAAGTAGAAGCGCTTGTCCACGTCGCGCCCCGCCAGGCGCGCCAGGGAGCGCAGGAATACCGGGTCTTGCCTCAAGTAGCAGCGGCGCAGGTTCACGACGGGCTCGAACATGTCCACGGCTCTCTTGAACAAGGCCGACCAGTCGGCCTTCGACGCGCTGGAGGGCGTGGTGGTGGACCTGAAGCCAGCACCATGGCAGCCATGAATTCGGCCAACAACGCCAGACGGTGGTGGACCAGCACTCCGAAGCAAGCGCGCTGGCCGCCCTGCTTTCCACGCTGGTTGGACACACAGCAAATGCCCTGCTGGGTCTCGCCACCGAGGCCTTGCTAGCCGGGATGCCAGCATCTCAGCGCTCAGGGCGCCTGGCCTCGTACGCCACGAACGCCGCGCTCTCCGCCAGCGAGACCACGCTCCAGAGCGCCCTCGACGCAATCCTCGCGGACCTGGCCGCCCTGCAGCTTTCCGGCAGCGGGGAGTTGTTAACGCGCCGACCTGGGCGGGGTTCACAACTTGGGAGCTCGTTCGCGGAAGCAACGTCCTTCGCAACCTGCATCTGGAGGCTCCTCTCTCTGCTGCGCTGGCCAACGGCGACGACACGCTGAGCATCACGGCCGACTGCTACTCCATTGCAGCAGCGGACGCGGCCCTCGCAGCTGCGCTGCTGGCCTACTACACCTCGGCGCAAGTGGACGCGCTGTTGGTCGACTACCGAACGGGATGGCGCAGGACGCCGAGACGACCAGCGCCCTTGCAGCTGCGCTGCTGGCCGACTACCGGACGGCAAGCGCGCAGGACACGAGCATCGCCGCCGCCCTGCTCAGCTACTACACCGTTGCGCAGGTGGACGGTTTGCTGACCGGCAAGCTTGGAGTCGCGGAGGCAGCTTCGGCCTTGGAGATAGCCGTGCGCTTCGCGGACGACGGCTGCCATCAGGACAGATCCTGGGAATTCGCCAAATAGCTCAGCGAAAGCTGATTTCTGTCCACCTGACTGACTCTGTCCCTCCGCCTGTTGATTCCCAAGCCGCTCTGCCTGATCCAGGAAAACGCGCAATCTGGTGTTGCTCTCCTCGAAGTCTCTCGCGCATCAACCACTAAAAGCCGCCCACATCTTCAGCTTTCTGAGAAGTTCGGGACCTTCAAAGCCAGGTGTCGGACAAGCAACGTCTTGCCGGTGCCCCTTGACCTGTTCCGCCCTTTTGGATGTCCTCTATTTGCTCCGCAGGGCAACGGCGCGGCAGGCCCGCTGCGGCAAGGCAGCTGGACGACTTCCTGGGCAGCCCAGAAGCGATTCGGGCCGCTGAGCAGACTTGACGGAAGCAACATGCCAGAGCTTGTGGAGAGAAGCAGAAGCCCAAAACACGACTTTGCGAATCTCGACCTTAGAGCGATCCCTGGACCCCGCCCCAAACGGCCATTCAGTTTGTGGATGCAAGCCTGACACCCATGGAACATGTGAAGCCTCTTGTGACCTTAAGTCCGCCTGCTCCCTGACACTCACAAAAGCTTCGCACGTCCAGCTGGCAAGGATTGTCTCGCAACTCATGAAAAAATGTCTTCTCCTTCTGACGTCTGGCCCATGTCTTGTTTGGTTTGTCTTCAGACTCACTGCAAACCAGCAATACATTTTGCATGTCCTCACTCATTGTCTCGGCCGCTTGGATATTCACACCGTCACTCCAGCAAACTTCGAAAGGCTTCAAAAAGCTTGCAAATGTGGATCCGTAGGGTAGATCTTTAAAAAGGGTCCAGGACTTTGCAACCCACTTTTCCCCCCTTTCGGGCACCCTTCTTGGGCTGTTGAGCAACTGTAAGGAATCTGGCAGGAGCTCCAAGTCAATGTTCAGCTCTTTCAAATTGTTTCGGATGGCGTCTTTTACATTGGTATCCACCAGCATAGCCGTGGAACCAGTGCGGACTTGCTGGCGGCCTTCTGCCGCCGCCGAGTGAAGAAGGGGGCTAGGCCCCCCTGCCTTGCAAGTCCAACACCCAGAGTCCTTGACTAATCGACTGGAGCATTCAGCGTTATTTCTGGCAGTGATGAAAAAATGCCAGAAGCCGGGCCATGCGGCTTGCACGCAACCGCTGCAGAGAGCCACCTGAGTGCCGCGCCGCTTCCTGACGGGGAAAGTACATAAACCTCCGCCCCACCCTGGCCAAACCGGAAAGGAGCGCTGGCTTAAGTTTGCTTTGTTGCAAAACCAAGAAAGCTGTTTTCGAGCAGTTCTTTTGGTGACAATTGCAGCCTTTAATGGTGTTTCTCGATCAGGCAGAGCTGCTTGCTGAGCCACCGGGTGGAGAGAAATCAGCTTTCACCGAAATATTTGCTGGCTGTTTTCGGAAGCACGGTACTATCTTGACCAATAGCCCATTGAAGAAGCACACCTTGCTTGAGGTTCAGGAAGCGCCGGCTCTACCGCCGTTGTCAAGCCGCAGACGGGCCATGGCAGAGTTGCAACACAAGAAGAAGGAATTAACAACGTTCACCTGGGGCACTTCAGCTGGAGGCGGCTACCTGGGTGAGTTGGCATCAACAGGTTGCACTCAATGCCACGTTGCTACAGATCAGAAGTTCAATTCCGCGACGCACAATTGTGGGGCGGGCAGCTGCTTTTTATGGAAAGATGGGAGCAGGCTTTGTTAAGTCCTTTCTGGGGCGGCGCCTTATCAGGTTCAGCCTGACAGACAACTGGATCCTTTTTGCATCCCTGTATTACGCCGCCTGCAATGTGATGCGGCTAAAACGCTGCGCGCAGGCGTGTGGCTGCAACATTGCCCCGCAGCTGCGTTTCTGCAAGGCGAGCTACAAAAACAATGAGAAAAAAAGGGAAGCCAGCCAGCCAGCCAGAAGCCAGCCAGAAAGCCATCCAAACCAGCCAAAAAGCCAGGCACAACCAGCCAGAAGCCAGCCACAACCAGCCAGAAGCCAGCCACACCTTTTGACAGAAGCCAACCAAACCAGGCAGAAGCCAGCCAGAAAGCCAGCCAGGAGCCAACCAAACCCAGCCAGAAGCCAGCCAGAAGCCAGCCAGAAGCCAGCCAAACTTGCAGAAACAAATGCAGCTGCGGGGGCATTTTGCCAAACCGCATATCTAGGCGTCGTTATGTTGCAGCCACACGCCTGCACGCAGCGTTTTAGGTTTCGAATCCTTCGCAGGACGAGGTCGTTTCCTGGACGGACGAATCCATTTGGAAACCCCCTCTAAAGAGAGAGGTGCGATGTTCTATGTTCGCGCTTTCGCGCGGCGCAGTCTGCAGCTGTCGCTGCAGTCGCTGGGCAGTTCGCGCAGTTTGCTGCTCCGGGCTGCGCATTATTGATCCAATGTTGCGCCATCGTTGCCGCAAGACAATGCAAATTTGCCGCAAGAATGTCATGCCTGGCATCGAAGCCTCCGCTGCCGCGCCCGGCATCAAGGCCACGCCAGCCTGCTGAGTCACACATCACACGGATCCTGCGGTCATACGGTCATACGGTGGCAGCTTGGCACTTCGGGCGCGTCCCGCCGGGTATCAAAGCCTCCGCTGCCGCGCCACCTGCCCGGCATCGTAATGAGACTCCATGAACTTGCGAAACTTTCGCAGTTCCTGCCGGATGACCCGGAGATCCTCGACATGTAGGTCAACACTGCTTATGGTGCTGCCCAAGCGCCGAAATAATCTGTACATCTCGATATTGCCCGGCGTTTGCTCTGTGGCCAGCGTATGCCAGAGACTCTGGATGGCGCGAAGAGGCGCACTGCTCATGGCAGGGGCGGGCTCAGGCGCCTCGACAGGCTCGCCTTGGCAGGCTCAGTGGGCGCCTCGGCAGGCTCAGCGGGCGCACCCCGAGGCCGGCGCGCTGGCCAGCAACGGTCAGGGGCCGCCCTCCATCACGGACCGTCTGCGCAGCACGGCCGACGGCGCGCAGGCAGCAGCAGACCTCATAGGCGCAGGGGCGGCGGGGCTTGCAGCCGCGCAGGCCTTCCGCTCTCAGCTGCCCCAGGACGCAGCTGAGTACGTGCGCCTGAACGCGCTGCCCCGTCCGGGCCAGGCGCAGCCGCCTCCGCAGATCATAGGCCGGCCCAGTGACGTGGAGCGCCTCCTGGACGAGGCGGGGCAGCGCGCGCAGGAGGTGGAGCGCGGCGCAGCGCAGGCCGTTGAGGAGACGGCGGCCGTGGCTGCCGTTGCCGCCGAGGGCGTGGGCGGAGCCTTTGGGTACCTGGGGGGCCTGGCAGAAGGAGCAGCAGCCCTGGCGGTTATTGTGGGCGAGGTTGCTGGAACGCTGGCTGGCGCGGCGGGAGTCGGCGCGGCGGGAATGGCGGGGCTGGCCGTGGGCATTGCAGGCGGCGCAGCCTACGGCCTCGCGCGCGGCACGGGCTGGGCGCTGGAGAACACGCTCTTCCGGCCTCAGCAGGGCAGCGAGGACGCGGCCGTGCAGGACGTCCGGTCCGCCAACAACATGAACGACGCCACGCAGCCTCAGCACTTCACGCTGCGCACCGGCAGCAGCACTTCAGGCCCGCAAGCAGCCGCGCCTCCTCGCAGTCCGTCCGAGTCAGGCGCAGTCCAACAACACGCCGCGCCCTTTTTCTGGGGCCTGAACCCCGTGGCCCTGCCCCAGTCCCAGCCGAGCTCGCGGGCGAGCTCCAGTTCCGGGCAGTCACGCCGGAGCCTGCCTCCGCCCAGCTTTGGCCAGCTGGCGCGAGACATTGAGGCTGCTTAAAAAAAATAAAAACCCTCCTCGAAGAGAGTTTTTTTTGCACGCTTTGCACGGTTTTGCGCTGACAATGCTATTCTTCTCGTCCGTATATAGATATACGGACTACAAGAATAGCTTTTGCGCGGTTTTGCGCTGCAAAACGAGCTATTAGCCCAGTCCGTATATACACATACGGACCGGGCTAATAGCTCGTTTTCCACAGCCGCGTCTGCTTCGTACTTGCAGCAGGTCAGTCCACCCAGGGCAGGCGCTCCATGAACGGGCGGGTCTTCAGCAGGCCGGTGGCCGGGTTCTCGATGACCCACATGAGCGGGTCAAAGTGCGCAATGATCTCAAGGGCGCTGAGCACCAGCGCGTCGCCCTCCAGGAGCCGCCGCGGGCGCGTCGTCAGCGCGCGGCTGTATTCCGTGCAGACCGGGCTGGCCCAAACCATGTCGAAGTGCCCCGGGGAACGTCGTGTAGTCCCAGCTCCGGATGTCGCACAGGATGGTGGGCTCAAATTTCGACACGATGTCCAGGGAGACGACCTCCCAGCCCGCCGCCTCGAAGGCCCTGCCCACCGACTTGGTGCCGCAGAAAAGCTCCAGGAGTCTCGGCATTTTGAAAGAGCAAGATCACCGCCACTACGACCAAGAAGACTCGCGCGTTCATCGGACCGGACTTTCTGCCTACGGACAAAAAAAGGAGCCGAACTTCGCAACCATGAAGCTTGCACTCGGGCTGGACGTTCAGACCAATGCCAAGGGGGGAAAATTCATGTCCATAGAGGACTCCCATCAGTGCGCAAGAGGTGCTGTGGGAGCCCGGCAACTTCCAGGACGACGGGGCCAAGAGGGTGGGAGTGTGCTTTGCAAGCAACACCGACCTGGAGCTGTGGACGGATGGGGTGGAGCAGGGCGTCATTGACAACATGATCGTCTTCCAGAAGCCCTTTCCGGGGGCCGCCCGCACCGAGCTTGAGAGCCAGCTGCAGCGCGCCGTCAAGGTGAGCGCCAAGGGCAAGCACGTCAAGTGCAAGATTGACTTGGAGCGCTGCCTCTTCTGGGACCCGGCCGGCAACCGCGTGCCGCGCCCCGCGGAGTTCGCGCGCCGCAGGGGCCGCGCGCTTGTGGAGGCCCGGCACGTGTGGCTGATGGGCAGGCAGTGGGGCGTGCTCTTTGAGGTGCGCCACCTCATGCTGGAGCCCCTGGAGGCGCCGTGCTGCCCGTTCGGCTAGGCCGCCTCCAGCAGCTCGGAGCTCGTGGCCCTTGAGGCGCCCACGTACAGGTGGCGCAGCGTGAGGTGGCATGACTCCAGGTCCAGGCGGACGCGGTTGTGGAGGGTGAGGCCCTGGCAGCTGGCGTAGGTCACTGCGTGGCTCGGCCGGGTGGCCCGCAGCAGCTCCTGGTTCTTCAGCCGCATGCCGTTGTCCAGCCTCACTCCGTCCGGCTCCACTTCCGCCACGGCCACAAAGACACCCTTGGTTATCTTTCCGCCGGCCCCGATGAGGCGCAGCCCCGGCCACACCCTCATGCTCTGCGGGCTGTTTTGTGTTGCAGTTTGGCAACACCCATTGGTTGGTATAAATTTATCACAACCCAAATCTATGTGGATGACTTGTGTCTCCAATTGGAGCAGCTTTGAGGCCTCCGGCGCCAGGGCCCGGTTCGCCGCTGCGTTGACGGCCATGCGCTTGCTGTGGCTGATGACCAGCGTGGTGTCCGGCCACCCGGGCTTGGAGGGGTAGAGCTCCTTCAGCCTCGCCTTGGCCTGCTCCAGCGTGGGGCACGCCTCCTCGCCGACCCGCAGCCACTTCACGAAGTTGAAGATGCCGGGGTCGGAGCGCATGTTCTCCGTGAGCTCGTGCCTGTGCCCGCCGGCCAGGTCGCGGATGAGCTGGCTGTGCTCCAACGGCGCGCTGATGGGCCGCCCGGCCCAGGAGTCCAGCACGGCCGGCAACTGCCGGAAGTCTCCCAGCAGCAGGAACTTCACGTCGGCGTTCAGCCCCACGCAGGCCAGGTCCGCCCAGAGCGCCATGTCCAGCTGCGTGATCTCCTCCACCACCAGCCAGTCCAGCTTTTGCGCGCTGCCGCCGCGCACGTACCTGCGCACCCAGTGGTCGGCCGTCTGCGCCCCCAGGCCCAGGTTCTGCGCGGAGCAGTGCGTCTTGGACACCAGGCGCACCGCCTCGCCCTGCTCTCGCAGCCTCGCCACAATGGTCCGGGCCAGGTGCGTCTTTCCGGTGCCCGGCAGGCCCGTTGAGCAGCAGGGAGTTGCCCGCCAGGCAGTGGCCCACAGGGTCGTCCACCCCGTTCCACCTCCGTTGTTTGGGGCCATGCGCGGCGCCCTGCTGCTGCCCAGCAACGGCTTCGTCTCTTCTACGCGGTTGACCGGCGTGCCGTCCGGGTGGCGCAGCGCCTCCAGCGCCCGCAGCCGCTCCGTGAAGCGCTTCGGCAGCCGCTGCGTCAGCAGGCAGTCCGTCTTCACCTGCGCGAGGTAGCGCGGCGGCGCGTCCAGGATGCGCCGGGCCTTGGCCACCATGCAGCGCTCAAAGCCCAGGACCGCGTCGTGGATGGGACGGTAGGCGCCGTTGCTCAGCAGCCTCATGAGTCCCACACCATGCCCCCCTCGTAGGCGAAGGCCTGAGAGAAGTCCGCGCCCGCGCCGTCCAGCTCGCTGCTGCTGCTGCGCACGCTGTAGACCACCTCCGTGCTGCGCGCCCACAGGCCTATCATCGCGTTCACGCTGAGCTCGGCCATGTGCTCCTCGCCCTCGGGCCAGGCGGCGTCCATGCGCTCCAGCGCGCGCCGCAGCGTCGCCGCCTCACGTGGCTCCGCGCGGAGATGCCCAACACAATGTGGTCCCACCCAGGTCCATTATTCCTGGTGCCCTTAAGCAGCTTGAATCTCTCAACAATACTTGACAAGGGAACCTTGAGCGCAAGCACTCCTTTTCAGCACACGGGGTAGAGCATCAAAGGTAAGGAAAGGTCCTTCTCAGAAAGGGGGGGACCCTTAAAAGGAGAAAAGGGTTCAAACCCGAAAAGAGGGGGGTCCCCCAAGAAGGCCCAGAGGGGGTGAGGGCAGGCAAGCGCCCCACCCGAACCCAGACTGAAAGGTAAGCCACGTAGTGTGGCATGCGTAGCCACTCACTCGTCCAACCTGGGTGGGTGGGTGGGAGAAAATCTAAGGCCCTGCAATTGGAAGGAAAGGAAAGGTTTGAGCCTCAAGCTGCAACTCAACAGTTAAGGGCACCAGTATAACGCCGCGAGTGCAAGCACTAGCAATCCTTATACCTGGTGCCCTTAAGCAGCTTGAGTCTCTCAACAATACTTGACAAGGGAACCTTGAGCGCAAGCACTCCTTTTCAGCACACGGACCCCCAAAAGGAGAAAAGGGTTCAAACCCGAAAAGAGGGCAGGCAAGCGCCCCATGTCGAGAACTCGCACGCACCCCCTGTAAACTGAGTGCTCGACCGTGTGTAGTGACCTGAGGCGGCACAAACGGACGGAAACGGCAAACAAATACGTGTGAAGAAAGGCATGAAAAGGCAACATGCGCACTTCATGCGTAGGGAAAGAAACGGTAGAAGAGCAAGCAAATTTTACAGCTGCAGCTCGCTCCATAGACTGTTCCAAATGCTTGGTGTAACGTGGGACTTCTGGGATCGAAAGAAAAGTAGCTGAGTTTCATCGCCTCGACTGGGGGCGTCGGCAACATTCACCTCGGTAGGGGCCCGGTGGATCCATGTATCGAAGGTCATCCGTTGCTCAAGGCGTAGGAAGTGTTGGACAAGCTGGTCGGCCGCATGGTTGTCGCAGGACATGCGAATGAGAGAATGAAGCGCAGCTTCGTTGTCCACATGAAAGAAAATGGCCGTGCCTGAGAGCAGGTCGGGCCAGAGGTGAAGTGCCACCAAAATGGGAAGGATCTCGAGGTGCAAAATGCAGTGAGATCCAAAGGTCGCAAGAACGGAAAGAGGCGGGGGCTCAAAAGAAAAGTGAAAGCGGGGTTGCCCAAAGAAGTCCACGAGGACGCCTCCTATGGAGGGCTTGGAAGCCTCTAAGGCACCATCTGTGAAAAGATGCCAAACGAGGCGGTCCTTGCTGCTGACTGCTCTTGGCATGGAATGGACAAGAGACTGCAAACAGCGCTGTAAAATCCTCACAAGTGACGGAGGGGCTCGAGAGCCCGGTGCCAGGGCAGAAAGCTCATGTAGAGATGAGAGGCATATTGACCGTGCGCAAACTGCAGCCTCCTTGGGTGAAAGGGAATGGCTTGTCAAAAGCTCTTGCAAGCTAGCAGCCAGGAGATGGATTCGGGCCTCGGTGTTTGCCACCTCGAAGACCCCGGAAACTGCTCGCGTGAGGTTGAAGGCAACCCCAAGCGCCTGAAACACTGCTGCAAACGGCGGGTTCTTGGAGGGCTTGCCACTGACCTGAAAACCCAGTAAGGTGAACAAGGACCTGATCAGGTGCGTGGCAGCGTTGGCGAGTGGCTCGGGCAACACTGTCGGGAAATCGTCGTAGAAGCAAGTCCAGGGCAGGCGAAAAAGGCGAGCGCCAAGCGCATGAATGGCTAAGCTAGTGCGCAAAAAGGCGTAAACCGAGGCCGAGCTGCCAAATGGCATAGTCAGCATGCGGTAGCACCGCGGGCCATGCATGGGCTCGTACACGCAAATGAACGAGTGTGCCCGGTGAATCGCCAGCTGACGGTATGCGTCTTGAAGGTCGAAGGCGCGTCCACGCCAGGGCACTTCATTGTAGCTGCAACATCTTTTGAGCAAAGCAGCGATAAAATCGGTGTCACGCAGGACGACCTTATTGGCTGAACCGACGGCAGAATTCAAAAGATTGAACGTAAAGTCGTCAATAGGCCGGCATTTGTCAGACTGCAAAACATAGAAACGCGGGCTGATGACGGAAGTTCTTGGCACATCCGGGGCCAGGAAGGGCCCATCGAGCCAGCCCTGCTGCAACTCCGTAAGTGTAGTGTCAAAAAGTGTCTGGTCAGCTGCTGGATCATCTGTAGGCTGACAACGTGCCAAGGCGCGGGCCTGCAAAGCTGGGGCCATGCGCTCTAAGGAGGCAATGTCCACCGCAGGTGGCTGTGGATGCCTGGGCAGCTCCATTGACTCAGGCAGCCACCCAAACAATGGGAAACCGGCAGCCAGCTCGTCAGCGATGGCAGTGTCCTGATAACCAACTGACTGCAAGGCGCGCTTGAGCAGCACAGTGCGCTTCTTGGCGTTGATGCGAGCAACATGAGCATCGCACGAGGCGAGCAGCCGCTTCTGACGCGGAGCAAACTCTTCGGCCAGCTGAAGCAAGGACTTGAGCCTCACTGCCCACAAGGACAGGGCATCATGTGTGGTACATGTTGCAAGGAAATCGACGGCCTCCTCCAGAAATCGGCCAAGAGGGGGCAACATGTTGGCTGGGTGCTGTACTCCACTCATAGCATGCATGTGCTGCACAGGGTCCTTGGGGCAGGCAACCCAAAACTGACCTTGAGCAGCTTCTGGCGGGTGCAAAGGCAGCACGGAGCCCTTTGGCCAAGGGCCTGCCGGTAGCCGCTTGCCGCGAAGCCACGCTGTGTCGAAAAAGCTCTGCGGGAACAACTGCAAATCAAAGGGAGACGGTAAATTTGGAAATACCCACGAGCGAGGCTGAAACTTCACTGCAGCTCGAAGGAATAGTTAGCTACAAACACCGGCCGGGAGCGGCTGTGCGGAGGCAAAGAGTCCCTCAGACATTGGCAAATGGCTTGGCAAAAAGGCAGTGGGTAAGCGGCTTCCTCGGCGGTGTGAATGCCCAAGGAATCTTTCCACGGGGCATGGGAATGATTGCCGTCACAAGTGCGGCAAAGATTCTGCAACCAGGTGGGAGTACCCTTTAGGACAGTGCGCTTGCGGCGAGCACCCCCATAGGCGCAAAAGTGGACCTCGGTCTGCGAATGCTCAGGGAGTGCGCTCATCATGGAAGTGTCCCACACATAACTGCGAGCAGGGTTCTCGATAAGCCACGGTATGCCGTGCTGGCTGCACATGCCAGCGACAGCGGCCGCGAACGCGTAAAGGCTGTTGGCACTGGTCACCCTAGCGAGGTCATGGCCTCGAAGTGAAGGCAAACCGTCTGGATGCTGGCCCGAACGGAGCGGGTTCGCACTGCGTTTCCCATTGCTGTATGCTGGAATATCCCTCGCTCGGGAAGCAGTGCCGCACGGGGGTGCAAGCACCACCAGGGCCGGCAGCAAGCACCTGAGTGTGCTGAGCAGCAACTGTTGGGCGCCAGGCTCGCGCAAGTCCAACTGCAAAACATGCCACCGCTTTGCTGGGACATGATCCACTGCTACTGACTGAAAACCCATGGAGACGGCTGTGGAAGAAAAGTTGCACGAACCTGCAAAGATCTCGACCACACAGGGTGCGCGGCCCTCAGGGCTGCGGGCAGGTGCGGAAACAGAGGGACTGGCCGAGGACCTTGGAAAGGCCGGAGGCCGAATGAAAGGCATGGTCACTGGCTGGGCAAGGCCCGGTGAAAGGCTGGGCACAGGGCGCTGGAGTCAGTGTGCCCGAAGTATGACCGTGAAAGGAAACTGTGAGCGGAGGAACGGCGCACAGGGGCACACCCACCAGGCACAGGGGCCAAGGGAAAAGCACCCGCAAGATGAGCGCTGGGCCGCACAGGGGCCTTGGGAAGAGCTTCTCGGGGAGAAGCGCTGGGCCGCACAGGGGCAGACCCAGCAGGCACAGGGCCTTGGGAAAGAGCTTCTCGGGGAGAAGCGCTGGGCAGCACAGGGGCGAACCCAGCAGGCACAGGGGCCTGGGAAACCTCACTAGGTGAGGTGGCAGGATGCACAGGGGCATACACGGCGTAGGAGCCGGTTCATTGGCGGCTGGCTGACTTGGGAAAGAAAAGGATGGTGTCGGCAAAAGGGGCTCTGCAGCGGAACAGCCGAAACTGAATGACCCACTGCTAGCCATAGCATTAGCGGAATTGGCCGGCTCGTGCTCGGGTCACAGGACTGTGCACAAGGTATAGGGGTGAGGCCCAAAGCACTTCATGCACTGATGCTTCAACTGGCACGGCTTCTTCTGGCATGGCCTCTCCATGTTGTAATTGCAGCAGAGCAATTCTCCTTGCACGTTGCGGCCCTTCAACCCTTTGCCTTGCAAGGGTGCCGGAAAACTGGGCTGGGGCTTGCCACGGCCCTTGGGCTTGGCGGGGAACTTGCCACGCCCTTTGGGTGAACCTTTGGGAGGTCCCTGTTGACGCGCTCAGGGACGGCGCGCGAAGGCCGAGGGAGCAGCTGCATCGCAACGGGCGGCGTGAGCATGAGCTCCTGGATGGCCTGGTCCACAGGGAAATCATTATCACTCGGCAAGGACGCACCCACCTTGTGGGATACGCCCATCCACAGCTCCTTGTCTGCTGCCGTGAGCTGCTCCAAAGCAACCGGTGTGAAACCTTGTGGAGGCTGTTGTGTAAGAGTATTGAGGAGGTACGTGTGCCACTTCTGCAAGGCGTCGAAGGTGGCGAGGCCGGCGATTTCAGCCGCTGCTGCACGTCTGGACATGGCTTGCTGAACTCGCAGGCCGTCCGAAACGTTGGCATGTCGGGAGGCCTGACCCTCCTTCAAGGAAAGCTTGCCATCATGGCTTTGCATGACTTGGAGCTCCTTATTGTACGAGCGAGCCGACAGCTCCTGCTCGCGGCTGGCGCACTTGTGAAACGGCACCCAACGCACGGAGCGGGCCTCCAACATGGCGCTGAAAGCGTCAACCAATCCATAGGACGGTTCTTGATGGCGTGTAAGGTCAATGCCAGGAAGCTTCTCTCGAAGCTTGGTGAGGCGCGACTCCCGCTCAACTGGCGGAAGTTTCCTCACCACATCGGACGCGGAGCTCGCACGGGCCACCTCCTCCTTGAGGGAGGCAATGATCAAGGTATGTGCAGTGAAAAGCAAGCGCCGAAGCGCAATCTCCTGACCGAGTGGTACCGAGAGACTACCAAGCGTCTCGCTGGCCCAAGCCAGCAGCGAGGTCTCATCTGTGGTGCCTGGGGTACCCGCCGCAAAGCCCAGCTGGGGTAATGAGGCGATGCCCTTGTCGCTGAGGGCTTGCAGAACGTCTTCCACTAGTCCTACCTGTTGGGCACGGCTGTCGAACTCTGACTTGCTGTCAAGCAAGCTCATGGCAACCTGTGAAATGACAATCTTAAACTCGAGCCGACAGCTGGACAGTGGGATCTGCACAAGACATGCACAAACTGAACATCAGGAAGGCTGCTCTAAGGCCGGAGCTCTTTGGCATGTGCCTATGCGGGCGCACATGTGTTTGTGTGTCGGCCGTCTCTTTTGCACGGCATCCGTGCAATACAGACTTCGAGTTGGATCGGCGAACAAAGCACCGATCCTTTGTTCCTTCAGCACTCGTCGTGTTTGCCAGAGGAATGAAAGCACTGCTTGCACCTAGGAAAGGGTTGGTGAACCAACTGGCCAACACTCAAAAATCGGTCAGTATTAGCTCTTCCGCAGAGAAGGCGCTCTTCAGAGTCGCCGCCAGCGATGTGTATGGTTCGCAACTTCTGGTGCTGAACCAACAAAAAGGGAGGTTGAACGGAAAAGAACGGCTGCTTGAAGGCGGCAAGAGCCGCGGCTGGGCTTTCATCGGGGTCACCGAGGTCCTCCTCAGTGCTCTCAGGCACAACGTCGTCTGAAGACGAGTCGGAGTCGCTGGTCCGAGGCAACTGGGGGCCTGCCGGTCCCAGCGCTGACTCTGCTGTCACTGTGGTAGCGCCCGCAGACACACCTTCAGAGCTTGGTCAAGGCACAACTGCGGAAGCAGCGCCATTGCCTTCCTGCGTGCCGGGATCATTGAATGCAAAGTACCCGGAGCGTGTGGTGTCTGGGGAGAAAGCCCCTGAAGCTATCAAAGACAGGACCCGGACCAGTTCCCTCAAAGGCGGTGCCAGAAGGTCGCGAGAAAAGGTGTTCACTGACAGCTCTGTTGCGTCCACATGGTAGCCCAACAGCTTGCGCAGTGGGGGAGAGACTCCCGCCTTGGCTACCCAGCTGAGGCAAGTGGCCGTGGGACCGGGCTTGGCAACCTTAGCGAGGAGGGCGTTCACCTCTGACGTAGTGAAAGGCCGTGGTGCACCTACTGAGCGAATCAGTGGCGGGGTGAGAGCTCCTTGGACTGGAAGGCCAAGGCGTTCCCTAGCAGATAACCAGTTCCGGAACCAATGGCATCCACTCAAGGAGAAAATAGGTAAGGTGAGCGGCAGGACGAGGCGGCTCTTGCCCCCGCTCTTGGAGGTCTTATATTCACTTGTGTTGAGCTGGTAAAAGGTGTTCCCGACGTAAGTGACCCCTTCCGGGGCATCGAGCTCGAGGCTGGAGGCCCGCTGCAAATCCATCCAGCGAGACCTGGAGTAGAGGGCAACGAGAATGCCCCCAACAATGTTCACCAAGGCGGCGTCGTCCGAGTCCGTGAGCCACTCTAACCGCTTGACCTGGCTAACCAAAATGGCCGGCTTCTGCCGAAGCGGGGGGGCGGCCTGCAGGGTGTGTTGCGGAACCCTTCAAAAGGGGGCTGGAGAAGAAGTCGGCATCAGCAGCGCACTGAAACATGTGAGCAAACCACCTCAGGGACTGATAGCCCGAAGTGGGTGGGGGCTGAGGGTGAAGCATCTTTGAGTGTCTGCATCCACTTCCATGTGGCGGAAACTGTCAAAGGAACCCAGGGCAAATTGTGGTCACTGCACCATGCAAAGTAGCGCTCGAGGTAGCCGAGGCGCGCCTTCAAAGTGGACTCACTGCGGCCGGAGACAACATCTGAAACAAGCTGCCACCCCATCCACGGGTCCTCATCGGCTAGCGCCAAAATGGGACAGGAGTCGCCTGCGGCCTTCAAAAGAATGAGGAGCCGGCTCACTAGTGCGTGCCGCAGGGTGCTCTGACGCAAGGAGGCAACGGCAGGCTTGCGAATGAGTTGGAACGAAGGGAGCCCCTCCAGAAGGTCAAGCTTGCGCTTGGCTGTTGTGCGCGGGAATGCCTCATCCAGTAGCTCGGGTGCCAGCACGAGAGGGCGGCTGGAGTGACTGAATCGATGGCACTGCCTGCAGCTCGATGGCACGTTGGGCAAAAATTGGAGCAAAGGCCGGAGCCTCCCAAGGAAAGGTGAGGTCCATGTGGCTGTGTGCACGGACTAAAGATTGAGACTGAGCCAATGGCAAAAGGAGGTTGTCTGGAACGCTTGGAATGGAGAGAGGCCTCGGCACGAAGGGCGCAGAAGAAGGCAAATGGATAATGCAAATGGCCGCTCTGAGAGGGACCAGTTCGATTCTGAAGGGAAGGGCTAAGAAACCGAAGCCCACAAAAGCACAGCACTGGAAAGTCGAGGTTGCAAGGGTAAGGGTGCACTTCCGGAGCGGCATCCATGTGTGTCGGAAAATGCGGACTGAGGCGGGCACAAATGGGGACCTGGGTGTGCAGAGCGCAGCACTGGAATGCCAGAGCTACAGGATCACAGGTGCGCTTCTGAAGCGGCATCCATTTGGGTCGGAAAAATTGGCGCGCGCGCACTGAGGCGGGCACAACTGGAGACCTGAACGTGCGAGAGCGCTGCTTTAGAATCCACTTGGGCCGGAAAAATTGGCTTGCAAGGACTGAGGCTGGCACAAACGGAGACGCGCTGCACTGGGATGCCAGAGCTACAGGAGCAAAAGGCGCACTTCTGAAGCGGCATCCATTTGGGTCTGCGGACTGAGGCTGGCACAAATGGAGGCACACTGGAGACCTGAGCGTGCACGAGCGCTGCACTATAATGACAGAGCTACATGAGCAAAGGTGCACTTGTGAAAGGGCATCCATTTGGGGTGGAAAAGAAGTTGGCTCATACAGACTGAGGATGGAACAAGTGGAGGCCTGGGCGTGAAAGGGTTATGCATGGGAATGCTAGGGCTGTAGGACAAAGAGTGATTGGAAGCTGCATCCATTAGGGGTGGAAAAATTTTGGCTGACACGGCCGAGGTTGGAACCACGGCGGTCTCTCCTACTTAGAAAGGAAGGCTGTAAAGGGAGCCCGGCGGACGCTGTGGGAGGTACAGCAAAGGCAACTGAACGAATTGAGGCCGGGACCGCGGGCAAAGCCATAACCTGGGCGAACGGCAGTGCGCATGAGCTGTGGAAAACAAGGGAAATCCAATGAGGCTGCAAGCATCCCTCATGAAATGCACATACAAGGGAAAGAAAGGAGATGCGGAAGGCGGCAGCTCATTTTGCACCTGCTTCGCATGTCACATAGGCGACGCCTCAGCGCCTCCTCGGGGCGTGCGTGCGCCTCGACGAGCCTGGCTTCGGAACAGGTTGAGGATAGCCAGCAGCTCGTGCAGGAGGCGCAGCTGCTGCGGAGTGCTTGGGCGGGACGGCAGCAGGAAGGGCCTTGGGCGGAACAGGGAAGAAGAGCGTCAACGGACGACCTTCACCAATGACGCGGCTCGGGGCAGGCGGTGCCTGTGCCGATGCAGCTGGCTGCTGCTTGACCTGATCGCCAGCCGGGCCGCGTGTGGACCTGGTTCTGGCGCGGTCCGTGCCCCAGCTGGCCGGAGTCGGACCACTGATGTACGTGTAGCCCTGAGTGGAGGGTTTTGGGAAAACCCGGGCTGCGGTCGGGTGAGGGACCCGAGGCAAGGGCGGCCAAGTCCGAATCGGGCCTTAATTTGAGGCCGGGCCTTGATTGTGGTACCCAGCTCGGCGCGGGTTGAAGAGGCCGCATGGATGGCCTGAATGGCCAACTCCCTTGGGTCCTCACGACCCATCACAGCGAGCTCGAGGGTTTCTCTGGCCGCATCCTGAAAACGCTGCTCATTGATCAGGCGGTGCACCTCCATGTCCGCTTCCGGATCCGAGACGCCAACGAGGCTGGGGTCCGCTGATGCTTGGTTCAGCAAAGGCTGCTCCGTTTCCTCCCCACTGGAGGCATAGCAATACAAGCAATCCAAAGGACCACCGGAGAAGACGATCGGGAGGGAGAGTGATGTCGTTGCCGGAGATCACCTCTCCCAACGGACCACGAGGCGGGGCCTCCTCACCGCTGGAAATGTAGCCAGAAAGGGCGGAAGCCATGAGCAGTAATGGAGGCAGAACAAACTGAAGGGAAACTGAGCTGAAGACTGAATGTGGAGCCAAGAGCGAAAGGGAAAGGCATGCGGTGGCTGACGCAAGCGAAGCTGAGACCGAGCACAGGCAGAGGCTGGGGTGCGGACGGATACCTGGCGGCAATGAACAGAGGCAGAGCAACGGAGCGCGGGGCACTGAGAAAGCGGAACCTGACACGACGGGGCCTGACAAAACCTGAAACTGTCAGGCAGTACACGCAACAAAGAACTGTGCACTGAGGTCCAAGGCCCGAGCGGAAGGCGAAGTAGGTGACCTGGCGGGACGCGAAGCTCAAGAATACGGGAAAACAGCCCAAGAAAAGGGGGTTGCAAAGCCAAGTCACCTTAAGGGCCTGACAAACATGCACCTGAGCAAGCGTGCCAAGAAGAAAAGGCAGCGAAATTCAACAAAATCACAAAGGTGCAAGCACTTGCTTTCCGCATCGCGGCCAGAAACCTTCGGGCACCAGCCAAGCCCCACGTACGGCAACAAATCAGGCAGGCCTCGCGTCGCAGCAGCCCTCCACAAAGCCCAGGTCCGGCAGCACGCCGTCCACGGGCTCAACGTCGCCGGGCACAGGATGGGCAGGGCCAGCCCGTTGCGCCTGCAGCGCACCACGTCCACGCCGACGTACAGAGCGTCCTTCTTGCACGCCTGCGCCTTAAAGACAAGGAGGCAGCTTGGGGCTCTGGCCTCAGCGTCTTCTCGCTGTGGCAGTCGCCGCACAGCGCTGCAGGGTTGCACGCCCGCAAAGGCCTGCCTCACCGATCCAGCTCGCAGGTGCCGGCGCCAGGGTCTTCCTTCCGTAGCCTTCTGGCTCAAGGCCGTATCGGCTCAAGTTGCTCGACGAGCCCAAGAAGCTAGTAGCCAGTGCATACGGGCGAGGACGGCTTCCTCGAATTGATCAGGACCATACGGCATGGCCAAAATGGAAATCGGCGCCTCTAGAAGGAGTGCTTGTATGGACGCATTGTCGTTCGTCAGTGTAATGCAGCTGGCATTGAGGCACGAGCGCTGAAAAGGTGAAAGTTTAGCGGGGTCGGGGACAATCACAACAGGGACGCGTGAACCAGACACTAGATCTTGGGGTGGTTTAAAACGTTCCCAATGTTGGGCGGGGGTTTCCAGTGAGTTCTTTCTGTTTTTCTTTTTCCCGAGCTCACTCAGCGTTTGCATGGTGGCAGTCCAGCTGCCAACGGTAACATGATGTGGTCCCTTGGCAAGTAGGTCTTCAGCGTAGGCACGGGGAACATCAAACCATAGGGCGATGACAATACGATACGCCCCGTCTTGACAGCTACTGGGAAAGACAACTCCCTGCTCGTTCGCAGTAAGCCGTAGTGCTTCAAATGCTTCCGGCGTAATTTGGGCAGCAAGGTAACCAATGAATGGAGCGACAGGAATTCCCTGACTGCGCAGGAAGTCACAAACTTGCGTGACATCATAAGCGTGCTTTCTTACCACAAAGACGACTAGGTCCTGAGTAAGTTCCTGTGAATCAATACCTTCATAGGCCTGGTGCAAGCTGATTCCAAAAATCTTGGAGGCGTGAGAGGTGGCTTGTGCAAACTGCAGTGCCCACTGGTAAGCATTGGGATTGCAGGTGGAGCTGTTGTGACTCTGGTAGCTAATCACCTCAGTGCTGCGTCGGTCGCCACCTGTTCGCAATGCAAGGGGGTTAGATGTGTCCGCGAGGAAACCATATCGCACGGGCAGACTAAAGTCGACCGATGCAAGGTCAACATGCTTGGGCTTCGCAGCAATTATATTCCAGTCACGAGCGAGGTTACCAATTCGGGTATTTTCATCGGGCGACTGCTGCAACCCAAACGCAATGATGTGATGCGTCCTCTTGTCAACACGTATGTGCCCCATGCAGTCAATGGTCCTGAGGTGCTTGATGAGTTGCGGCGAGTATTCACTAATACCTCTCGCTAGTACAGGCACCGCAGATTTATTGCCAAAGAACTGCAAGCAATATGTCGGGATGTGTGCATTTACAAGTCTTGTAATGGGGCCAAGGTGTTTTTCCAAGGAGATTGCCATGCAGCCAGGATGCTGCTGCCTAAAATTCAGTGCAAAACTCACATCCTGTGCATGGGTGGTGAGTACCCAGAAATTTTCTGGAAGTGACAATTTGATGCCACTCGGTCTTGCAGCGAAAACAAAGACATGTGGCACTTGCAGCATCTTGGGATGACTTGTGAGGTTGCGAAGCGCTTCATTCAGTGCCTCTTCTTTTTGTTTATCATTCCATTCTTCAAACTGCAGTGCAAGGGGTTCCTCAAAGATAGACTGCCATTCATCTTCGCAAAGGTTTATTTCACAAAGTGCTTCCGAGTCGTTTGCCACCTCACAGCTGTGATTCCCATCATGCTGATGTGGCTCAGGATTTGGAGAGCCAGGTCTTTGTACAGCCTTTACATTAGAGATCCCTGGACCGATGTGACAAGGCCCACATTGTGTATTCATAGGAGTATCTGAGTCGTTATCCAAAGCAGGGTTAAGGGGCTCAAGAAGATCTTTGGCGGCAGCCTTGCTAGGAGTATCCATATGAGTGATAGCAACGCTCTGACTCTGGCATGGAGTGGTCTTAAAGGCATGTCCGTAGTAAGACATCTTGGGGTGAGCCGTGTCAACAGGAGTCTTATCATCGATATCGTCATCACTATCTGGCACAGGGATGGTGACTCCCGAGGGAGCGGGCGGGGCACTAGTAGCACCACCGCTCCGCCTTCCCTGATTTGTATTGTTTTCCTGTGGAGTGAAGAAAGACCGGATAGGCTCCTGAGGTGCCACAGGCTTACCCGCCGCTCCTTTCTTGGCTTTGGACTTATGGTCGCTGTTCTGTAAGGATTTTCCTTTGGAGTCCCTTGTTCTCTTAGCCTGGTCTGTAGACTTACCCAGTATCAAATTTGGTTCACCCTTAGTTTGTTCATTCTTAGTACCCTTTAAGGGCATATCTTTGATGACAGGCGAAACTAAATTTGATGAGGCATTCACTCTGCCTGATTTCTTCGCTTCAGCTTCCCTCGTTGGTCACTTGGCCCTAAATTTTGAGAGCACAGTAGCTGCTCAGCCCCTGAGGGAATTTGGGTTAGTGCACACTAAGGTCACGGCAAGGCAGGTCAACAGACTAGGCAAGGCAGTGCCTCACACTAGCAGTGAGTTGGTCACACAGACTAGGCGAGGCAATGCCTCACACTAGCAGTGAATTGGTCACACAAACTAGGCGAGGCAGTGCCTCACACTAGCAGTGAGTGGACACGCAAAGGAGGATAATTCAACTTAGACCAGGTGGGCAGTGCCCGACACTGTTCTAAAAGTTGAATTTGGCCGGTGTTATCTATTTTGAGTTGGAAATGAGCACTTTCAAGTAGTCACAGGGAATGCTGAAAGCTTTTAGGCAGCACAAAAGTGTCCCTATACAAGTTGTGCGGGCACAGGGCAGTGCAAGTGAGGGCAAGCTATGTTCCTACGGACACAACCAAAGCAACAACCTACGGGCCTACCCCAAACAAGCAAAAACCCTATTAAGAACCGTACCTAGTCACTCTAGGAGCCTCCACTTTCGGTGACAGTGGGCCTACCACTCGACATGCGGGCTGACGGCCGGCACCTGCGAGCCTGGACCACGTGGTGCCGGTGAGGCAGGCCTTTGCGGGCAGCGTGCAAACTCTGCAGGCGCTGTGCGGCGACTGCCACAGCGAGAAGACGCTGAGGGAGAGCGCAGCCCACCAGCCTGGAGAGCCGCGTGGCCCCCGATTCAATCGGAGTTCCCTTGGATGCATTGCGAACTTGCGTCTGCGCAAGTCCCCTCGCCAGACTCCAAAATTATATGCAAATTTCATGTTGAGGGTTCCAATAAGATCGCCCTTTATCATGAATCTACCTTTGTCCACATTGGCTGGCACCAGGGTGGAGCTATGTATGTCAGTGGTTGTTTTGGGCAAGTCATGTCCCTCCTTCCTGAAAATGTTCAGCAACAATGTTACATATACTGCAGTGATACTGCAGTTGTGCAACCAGCTGCTGCGACAACGAGTGAAGGTACCCACAACGCTACCCATGAGCCGATCAAGGCCCAACCACTTTCCCCCCTTAAGCCAGATGAGCCGCACGGTAAGGAGAAATTACCAGACTTAAGGCAGCTCTATGTCGCGCTAAGGGTGCTTGCGTATGGTGCTTGGCGACTTACAGACAGTATTGAACACCCCAGGCAGACCTTACTGGAATGCGTCGCCGATGGTGTTCCTATTGGTCACTGTGACGCTTCCCTGACTCCCAATGTTGTGCGTGAAGCTGTTGCCAGCCTTCCAGACATTGCCGACAAGGGCACTGTAGAGCTTATCAACAATTTGCTTGCTCTCATGCCCATAGGATATGTCCAGCACCTTACTGGAGTCGACGCTAACAATCAAAGATTGTTCGTCAACACCGAGCCGGTCGCAAATTTAGTAGATGCCACCTGGTTGTCACTGCCGGCCTCCTCTAGTGGGCGCTCATCCTTCCCACTCTACATCGTCTCAGTCTCTTCTGAACCGAGCCTTGCCAAAACCCTTGTGCAATCCCTCGGGCGAAATTTAAATTTTTCGACCCGTGGTGCCAAAGTCAGATTACGCCTTGCTGGCCTCCTGGTTATCCAGAATGACACACCTCTACTGGTTGAACACTTTGATGGCCAATTTGGTCATGCTTACCACCATAACAGGGGAGGTGTGCGACTGCTGAGTGAGGAAATCACACATCTCTTACCTTTCATTACGGCCGTTCTGCTCTGCAACGCTGATACTATTGGCCTAGAGTGCCTGCAATCCCGACGGAAACTGCGCCTCAGACACGTGGTGCGCGGTCCTACCCGCCCACATGGCATCATCAGTTTCTTTGATGGGAGTGGCAGCTTTGCGAACACTCTTGCAGAAGAGTTGGGACCTCCATGTGCTATGCTCATTGCTGAACTTGATTCCAGTATCAGAACTGTGATTTCGGCCGTACAGGGGTACCATCTTGATCCTGCAATCTGGACGTACGCCAAACATAGGATCCCTGTCCGCTACCTTGCGGATGTTTGGGAAATTGTGCACCATCATTTTGCCGCGTTGAGGGAATTCCTAGCCCTGCTGCCAGAAGACGCGCTCATTATATTTGGTGCGGGCTCGCCATGTCAGGACAACACCAAGATTGGAAGGGGTGGTGGCAAACTTGGCATTACAGGCACTCGAAGTGTTCACTACCACGTTGTCTACATTGTCATGTATGCGCTCCAGGAAATGGGTTTGGCTCATCGGGTTGTTCCTATGCTTGAAAATGCAGGCAGTATGGCCAACCGCTTCAAACAATATATCCAGGACACGTGTGGGGTGCCTTCGTCGTGCATACATCGCATCAATACTGCCGAGTGGTCAGCAGTATCTAGGAATCGCTCCTCCTATATCGTGCCCTCGCGGCAAGCCGACCCTTGGCAACAAGGATGGATGCTGCCTAAACCTAGGCACAAGCCGGTTTCGCCACCTATGCCCCCTTGGCTGCGAACGAGAGGGATCACGCCGGGTGGGCACATAAGATTCACAACTAGTGCCTATCACCCCAGACACCTGCTATACAAGGTTGACTACTTTGGCACTGTTGCTGACTTTCATGAAAAATGCGGCGAACAAGGCTGGCCTGACCTCCCTTGGGCTGACTTTCTGCCTGCCACCGCTGTCCAAGCCTTACAGCAAATTATTCAGTGGGGGGCACCCATTGCACAGCTCCCGAACAAAGAGCAGGAAGCAGCAGCCGCTATCTTGGCCGAATACTTCGACAATCCGAGCCTAAACTTCCCCTTTCGACTCCCATCCCTCGAAGAAAAGGTTGTTGATGCTGAACTCACCAGTTTTGGTGAAGATGCTATGCATGACGTCAACATCCCCGATCGTCTCATGCACGATCTTATTGGAAATTACTTCAAGCCCAGCGCAGTTGTCACTGCTCTCGGCGGCAAACATTACTTGCGTAAGCTCAAGTGCGGAGAAGTCGAACCGCAGACATGGAAGCCATGCACTCCCTCCGTCCTACTTGTTGAGTACGCTACCATCCGACAGCAAGTACTTAAAGACCTCGATAAGACCCTACAAGGCTTTTGCTGTCAAAATCCATTCCCGCTTGGGAGCAATTTTGGAGATGAAAACTACTGGCATGCTCTTCGGGCCATGCCGTATCAGCGGCCCAAGCTAACCAACGCAGCGCCTGCTCCGCCAGCGCTCTTCGCAGAACCCGCGACAGCACCGTCAGAGCCACGATCAATCCTTGATTATCTCTCGCGCGAACAGCCTATTATGAACGTCATTCGGCGCTCGCCTGCGGTTGAATATACTCTCAGGTCCTTGTCCTCGGGTGAAGAGCCCCTCTTCCCGAAGCTTGAGTTGCTTGGCCTCCTTGACATGCTCGGCACTTGTGACCCTGACATGCCCAATTTAGCGGGAATGCTTTTATGGCTTCGACAGTGGGAGCAAACAGCCCCTGCAGCACGCTCCTGTGTACTCTTCATTGGTGACTGCGGAGATCGAGTGGCTGTGCACACTGTCGGTTGTCAGCCCCCCGGTTGCTGGACTGCCATCATCACTTTCTCACCAGGGCGACTCATTCGAGTGTATTGGTCACACTTTGCCACTACGCCCAGAGGCGGTTTTCTCAAGGTGCTCAGTGACAATTGTTTCTCACCGATTGCTCGCTTGCAGGTGCCGCCATTGATTCAGTCTGCCCCGGCCGAAATTGAAAAAGGCATCATTCTGAGAACAACACTCGTTGATGACCACTCTCTCCCTGTCTTTAGTGAGTTCGGCTATGTCCATAAGGGAGCTATCACGTGGCAATGTATTCATCACCCTACGCCTTACGAAGGACTCATTGCCATAGGTCGGTGGGGAGAGCGATAAGGACGACAGTATCAGCACATGCGTGCGCAATGAGGGCTGCAATTTGACATGACAGATCCAAGCCAGGTCGAGGTTGATAGTTATGCTTGGAAGGGGGGTGCCGACCACGTGGTACACCTTCCTCCCTGAAGTCTCTGTTCCGGCCACCCATGATCGCACTTCTGTGATCTTTCTCTCGGTGCGGGACAGAGAGTGCGTTAAGCTCGTCCCCTCTATTGCCTTCTTGCCATGACCTTGGGGCCGTGCCGAGAGTTCTCCTTAGCCACAATGACTGGGGATGAAGGTACTTTTGAGGTTCGATGGCTCCCTCGCTCCTCCAAAGTCATCCCTCTGCTCAATCTTACATCTGCCATGAGGCTTGCATGGAATACGTTGCATGCCGGCCAACTCCAATCAAGGTCCTTCTTCCGTGTCCGCAGTCTCGCCTGCTTTTGCTATCTCTGTGAATTACCTGTGGATTTCACATTTGATGAATTCCGGGCTGCGTATCCGGGAGTTGACCTCTTTACTTTTGACCCCGATCTATGGGCAGGGCTGGGAGCGCATGCTATCCAACGGCGGCTTGCCGTATACACACAGGCTTGCCCCCCCAATCTCCACGTTTGCACATGGAATGTTACTAGCCTTGCCGCACTGCAAAATCACCATGATAAGCTCGCACACATTCAGGTCGGCCGTGTTAAAGGCTTTGTGTTGCTCCAGGAAACTAATTGGACACCTGCTCAACCGGCCACCTTAACCACTGTCCACCCACATATTAATATTGCTGCCAGCAATCTTCCGCCTGACCAGACAGGCAGTGGTGGTGTGTGCATCCTCCCGCCCCTAAGGTGTCGAGCATACTGAAATTATCCCGGGATTTCTACAGGACGCACTCTACGAAAAGTATGGAGCTCAAGTCCGTGTCATCAACGTCTACGTCCATCCCGCTCGGACTAAGGAAGTTGGTGCGCGATTAATCTCACAATATTTCCGCTCGTGTGTTGTCCTCGGAGGAGACTTCAACCAACTTTCCAACACTCCAATGTGGGCAGACCTGGTCGCTCACTTCTCGTGTGTATCGCCCAAACTTACTACCTATTTGAGCGGTGGTATCGGATGGCACCCCATGGTGGACAATGACAGTGCTCGGGTCACATACCATGTACGCTGGCCTGCTACCCGTCCGAGCCAGCATGGAGCGCTGTGGGGCACGCTTAAGGCCTCTATCATTTCTCCCTCCCCGAAAAACTCAGTTATGCAAGTCGTACCCACAGAGTGTCTTGTCCATAGAGGGGGAGGTGCCGCGTCCGATGAGCAGTGTTCTAAACTGGTACGCAGGGTCCATGCTGCTGATGACCTCTGTGATTTCAAGGTTGCTGTATGGACCTGGTGGCGTGAGCAGCCCCTTCCACGACAAACGCTGCCTGCCCACTGCCTGATTCGGAAAGCCTTGAAAAGCACCCAGGGCGGCCTAGTTGCCATTCTTAACACTTACGAAGCCACTAGCAAGTGCGCATCCAGGGGTCATTCACGACACTAATCGAATTGCCGCGACACTGCCTATTGATGATGACCTCTTACGTGCTGTGGTACGCTCTCCGGACAGTGCCCCTGGCCTTGACGGGCTGCCTTACGCGGCCTACCGGGCGGCGCCTAACGCCGCATCCCGTGTGCTTACGCACCGTCCACATGACTATGTCGGCCTCCAACCGGCTCCGGCACGGCCTTAGTAGTAGTAAGGAAAGAAGGCTTATAGTAACCTAACTCATTTGGTTTTTTGGTCCCCAAACCCTGCAAAACAGCCAAATTCTCCAACCAGCTGAACGTTTTTCCGATGTCACCGGTCTTTGTCACCACTCCGTTTTTGGTGCAAAAAGTGCTGAAAACGGCGAACTCCGAAAATCGTGTTTTTTCGTGTCACACGTCGAAAGTGGGCCTGAGCCTCCAAGTTCGCTCGTTTTCCGCCGAAAACCGGCTCCAGACGTTTGCCGTGCTCCGAATTCCGTTTTCTGCCCCGAAAAGCCTGCGAATTCCAGCCCGCTGAACTCGTCACCGCTTGTCACCGCTTCGTCACCGCTCGCTTTTTGGTGCAAAAGTGCGCAAAAAGCGGCCCCAGTTCCCGAGCTCCTTCTCCGCAGGGTTTTTCGCGGCCCGACAGCCCGCCGAGGTCCAGGCTCGGAGTCCGACAGCCTGCCGAGGTGGTCCGTCAGCCCGCCGAGCTTGTCACCACTGATGTCACCGTCCGAAGAGTCCGTTTTTCGTGTCGGACTGCAAGTGGGATGCCCGAGCCTCCAAATTCGCAGGTTTTCGGTCGAAAGCGGGCTCCAGACGTCAGTTTTCCGCTTTCGGCCCGGAAAAGCGGCGAATTCCAGCCCGCCGAGCATGTCACCGCTTGTCACCGCTTCGTCACCACTCTCTTTGGGGCCGAAAAGTGCGCAAAAGCGGTTCCCGAGAGGACACGGTTCTTGGCAAGTTTGAGTCAATGGAACCGGGTGATTCATCAATGGCTCATGAATGGAACCGGGTGATTCATCAATGGTTCATGAATGGGCAAGGTTGGTTCATGAAAGGGGCAAGGTTGACTCAGGTCTCGTCATGTGGCCGAGGTGTCCCAAGCGTTTCTTTGACCGAGATTTTCGGTCAATTCGTTGCATCATGCCCAGTGTCCGATTTTATAGGACACTGCGCCACTTCGCGTACTGGTAGGGGCTGTTGCGAGTTGATATAACTCAAGTGAGGGAGCGCTGCGAAAGTACAACACCCCTGCGTTATAGACCTACTCCTAAGAAAAACATGTTTGAAGGACCTGTCACGGGCAACATCCCGGAGGTCCTGGACAACGGAGAGGTGACTGACGGCACGCACGTCACAGCAGGACAGCTGGCCCTCGCTCTCACGCCCTATGCTCAAGTAACTGACCTGGCGGTGAACACGGCAGCCTCCGGCAACAACGCCGCTGCCATCCAGTCCCTGGACGACCGAGTCACCGCCGAGCTGGCCTCAAAGCTGGACAGCAGCGCGCTGGCGCCGGCGATTGCGCCCCTAGCAACGGCGGCGGCCCTGGCCACCACGGACGGGCAGGTGGCCGCGCACGGAAGCAGCATCGCCGCGCTGCAGAGCTCGCTGACCACGGGTCTTTCCAACAAGGCAGACCAGTCGGCCTTCGACGTGCTGGAGGGCGTAGTGGCCGCGAAGAGCACCCCGGTGGACGTTTACGGCCTCCAGATCCTGGACGCAACCCTGGAGACCGGCAACGCGGCGGAGGCGGAGGAGGACACGGCGGCCTCGGCGCTGCTGCTGAAGCACGAGTTCCTCGACGGAGGGGCCGACGACGTCACGCTGGCCACCCTGGGCGAGGTGCTGCTGGAGCCCACGCTCACCACGCTAGGCAACTTCCTGGTGCGCTCCAACAGCCAGAGCTCCGTGGCCTCGGCCAGCTTCACGGTGGGAGGCTTCCAGCTGGAGGGCTACGCCATGACCCTGAGCGCCTTCGCCTGGAACATCGTGCGCACCTACGCGCTGACGCCGGGGAGACGCTACTCCTTCGGCTGCCGGTACAGGCTGGGCACGGCCTCCAACTTGGTGATGTACGTCAGCGCGGCCGACAACGACTACGTGGGCGTCACCGGCACCTTCCTCGGCACGGCCTCGCAGGGCGTCTGGAGCACGGCGCGCCTGGACTTCTCGGTGCCGCAGGGCGGAATTGCGAAGCTGCACTTCGGAGCCTTCGCAGGCTCGATCCCCGCACTGGTGCAGCAGTCAGCGGGCACGCTGGACCTGTACAGCATGCAGATCAGGGCCTCAGCCTTCGAGGGAGAGTCGGTCTCCGTGACGGACCTGCTGGCGGACTCGCTGGCCCTCACGGGCTCGGCCACGCTGGATGGGCTCACCGCGCAGGGCAACTGCGACCAGCTGCTGTGCAACGACGTGAACTGCACGGACGTGTTCACGACGGGCGTGGACGCCTCAGGCGCCATTTCCTGCGCAGCGCTCACAGCAACCGGCACCGTCGCCGGAGCCACGCTGTCGTCCACAGGCGCCGTGTCGGGCAGCTCGCTGAGCATCACAGGGGCGGCCAGTGTGGGGCTGCTGAGCTCGGCCACCGGAATCACGGGCAGCACTCTCACCATCAACAACACCGCCAACGCCGGGAACTTCACCACTGTCGGAGACGTGTCCACGGGCACGCTGACGGCCTCAGGCGCAGCAACCGCGGCGAGCTTCGCAGCCACCGGGGCGGTCACGGGCGCCACGCTGACGATCACCGGGGCGGCGTCCGCGGGCCCGCTGGACTGCGAGAGCCTGGACTGCACCTTCACGGCCACGAGCGGCGGAGTGTCGACGGGCAGCGTGGTCTGCGGCGACGTGACGAGCTCGGGCACGGTCTCCGCGCCGCAGCTCTTCGCGTCCAACACGCTCACCGTGACCAACACCTCCGACTTCTCGGACGATCTCTTCCTGACGAAGAACTGGGCGGGCTGGAGCAAGCTGCAAGTGTCCAACAACAGCGCGGCCTCCGACAGCGGTCCGGAGCTGCGGCTGCTGGGCAACCAGAGCGCGCGGGTCTTCCTGGAGCGAGACGGCGGGGCGCACCAGTGCGAGCTCATCATGATCAACGACGAGGCGCTGGTGCAGACGAAGAGCCTCTCGACGCAGCTGTCCTTGACCACGAACCAGAGGAACCCCGGCTGCCTCGTGATCGCAGGCAACACGGGCAACGTGGTCTGCAACACGAGCTTCACGAATTTGTCGGACAGCAGGGTGAAGACGGAGTTGACTGAGGCCGACGTGGCAGAGCTCCAGCAGCTGTTTGACTCCGTGGAGGCCAAGCAGTACAAACGCCCGGACATGAACGAGGACCTGAGGCTGGGCTTCGCCTCAAACGACTTCGCAGGAACGAAGTGGAAGAACCTGACGGGCACCGCAAGGTGGAGCGACGGCACGGAGATGGTCACCCTCGACTACTCGCACCTCACCAGCGTGCTCTGGGGGGTGTGCAAGGGCTTCCAGGGCCGGCTGGACGAGGTGGAAGCCTGGCAGGCCCAGCGGGGGCCGAAGAACCCATAAGAAACATGGCTGACGCTCGCAGACAAACCATCAAGGCCGTCTACGAGGATCCCCGCACAGGCTTCGGCAGCATAGCGCAGACGCTGCGGCAGGCTCAGGTGCGCGACCCCAGCATCTCCAGAGAGGAAGTGAAGGCGTTTCTGGACGGCCTCCGGGTGAACCAGGACCGACCGCAGAGAGGCTACAACAGCTTCGTGCCTCTGGAGCCCATGAACCAGCTGCAGGTGGACCTGGCAGACATGAAGGCTTTCGGGGGCAAGCCCTACCCCTTCATGTTGGTGGCCATCGATGCGCTGACCAAAAAAGTGGCCTCGGAGCCGCTGAAGGATCGTCTTGCGAGCACCACCGCGGCGGGCATGAAGAAGGTCTTCCAAGCCCTGGGCGTGCCGGCCAACGTGTACTCCGACGACGGCTCCGAGTTCAAGAGGGAGTTCAAGGAGCTGATGGATTTCTGGGACATCGAGAAGCAGGTGACCAGGGGCCACGCCTACTTCGCGGAGCGCACCATCCGCACCATCAAGGAGGCCATGTTGCGTCGCATAGCAGCCGGAGCGGGCCGGCGGGGCCAGTGGCACCTCATGCTGCCTGACATCTTGAACCAAATCAACGGAAGGAAGCACGCTACCACGCAGGTGGCGCCGAACCTCGCCTACTCTGACCCCGAAATGGCTGAGATTGCTCTGCGCAACATCGAGCGCAGGGCCAAACACAAGGTGACCCGCCCGGAAATCAAGGTCGGGGATATGGTTCGGATCAGGGTTAAGCCGATCGAAAGCAGGGGCTCCTACAGGGTCAACGAGATAGCCTGGAGCGAAAAGGTATACAGGGTTGTCTCCGCCGAGAGCGGGGAGATGGGGGCGAGGTTTGGCTTGGAGGGGTGGCCGGAAAAGGTGGTGCATAGGGATCTCCGAAAAGTCCCCGAAAACTCAGCTCCCGAACCGCGGGGGCTGGAGGTGCAGTCCCGCCAGCGGAGGCTACAGAGAGGCCCCAGGCTCCCACCTCCCTTTTGATGCTCTCTGTGCCTCTACGATCTCTACTCTACGTCTCTACTCTACATCTCGCGACAGCTCCGCCCGCCACTCACTGACGAGCTTCTTCGCGTCGGGTCGGGGCGGGGGGCTTGGCGATCCCCTGACGTCCCAAAGTATCCACTCCACGTCCCACGCAGCATCAGCCTCAAACCAGCGCAGGGCAAGCTCTGCCCGCTGGGCGCGCGTGGCCTGGCCGTAAACAGCCTCATCAGAGACGTAGTCCACCTCGTTCTTGACTTGACCCAGGTCCCTGAGCCTTTCCTCGTGGCGATTGACTTTCGCCTCAGAGCGGTCCAGCTGCACCTCGAGGTGTTCGATGAGACGCCGCTTGTGCGAGCGCTCGGCATCGAGGATCTCGATGCGGCGGCGCTGGTGCGAGCGCTCGGCCTCAAGCAGCGCATCCTCGCGAGGCCGCTTGTTGGGAGGCCGCTGGGCCATCAGAGCAGCCGCAAGGCAGGGTGCGTCCTCGTCCGCCCACGCGGCAGGCTTTTCCAGAAGCCATGCCTGCACGCATCGGAAGGCCTTGGAGGAAGTCATCTCTTTGAGCAGCTGCGGCGGGTTTTTTTTGAGACCATTCAAGCATTTGGGACCATTCGAGCATTTGGCGGGCTTCTTTTTTCTTTGCGCGAGTCCAAGCTCGTCAGTGCGTCCGCCTACGAAGATTTCTGTTCTCTTCCTCGAGGATCTCGACGCGGCGCTCCAGCGCCTCACGGCGCCAAGTCTCACGGTTGCCCTCATCCTCAAGCTGAGCAGCATACTCCCGCGCCATCTGCAGCTCCGCCAGATCTCGCTCGCCGAGTTCGTAGCTGCGCTCCAGCTGCCTGCGGAGAATTATCTTCTCGCGCTCCCGCTCCCGGAGCTCCCCACAAAGGCCAGCGATGCGGAGCCGGTAGTACAGGCGCTCGGCCTGGAGCAGCGCATCCTCGCGAGCCCGCGCGGGAGGCCGCTGGACCAACAGAGCGGCCGCAAGGCTGGCAGCGTCACACGGCGGGCTTCTCCAGGAGCCATGCCTGCACGCACCGGAAGGCCGCTGAGGAAGTCATGATAGCTTTAAGTGGCTGCGCGGGTTTTTTTGAGTCCATTCAAGCATTTGCCATTCGAGCATTTGGCGGGCTTTTTTTTCTTTAGCGCGTTCCCCTTGCCCTGTCCAAATCCTCATCAAGCTCATCAACGCGCTCGCTCGAGGATCTCGTCGAGGCGCTCCACCCGCTGACGGATGTTGCTGCGCTCCAGCTCCGCAACGCGCTGCTCCGCCTGCACCGCTCGCTTGCGGGTTTGCCGGAGGTACTCGTTCTTGCGGTCCAGCATCCAGCGGAGAGTTTTGTTGTCTCGCTCCCGCTCCTCGCAGCACAGAGTTTCATCGAGGAGCTCCTCATCGAGCTGCGCGATGAGATGCCGCTGGTGCGAGCGCTCGGCCTCAAGCAGCGCGTCCTCGCGAGGCCGCTCGTAGGGAGGCCGCTGGGCCATCAGAGCAGCCGCAAGGCAGGGAGCGTCCTCGTCCGCCCACGCGGCGGGCTTCTCCAGAAGCCATGCCTGCACGCACCGGAAGGCCGCTGAGGAAGTCATCTTGAGCAGCTGCGGCGGATCGAAATAAGCATTATCGAGAAAGCGAGAAAACGAGAGCTCGGGATCTTTTTTTCCGGTTCCGACAGTCTACGCCCAGCAGCGGCTCAGCCGCAGCGGCAGTGTCGGAGCGGGCCCCAGAGGCGGGGGCCCCACGAGGAACTCCATCACGAGGTCGAAGGGCGCGGAGCCGGGCGGAGCGTACGCGCCCAGCATCCGCAGCTGCTCCAGGTTGCGCCAGTGTCCCAGCGGGCGCGAGTTGTGAGCGTCGAGGCCGTAGACCTTGTCGTTGAAGGGCGAGAGGGACTTCTTCTCGACGGTCTCCACGGCGATCTCGTGCGCGCGGCTGCGCAGCTGCGCGAAGGTCGCTGCGCTCGCTGCCTTCCTCCAGCACCTCCCTGTACTCGAGATGCCGGACGTTGGTCACCGCCTTCTTGGGCACGCCCTTGATCTTGCGCTTCTCCTTGCGCGCGCCGTCGGGCTGGACCGTGTGGATGCTGTACATCTTGGAGCGCAGGCCGACATACTCCAGGATCCTGGCGGGGAAGGTCTCGTCGCCGAGCTTGCCCAGCAGCCCCATCACCTCGATGGCCTTGACGCGCGCCGCAGCAGAGAGTGCGCTCAGGTCCCTCTCGGGGTCCTTGGACTTGCCGGCCACGTCGAAGAGGGCGGCGCCGTTCAGGTTCGCCTCGGCCATGGCGTGGAGCGGGTGCCTGCAGCTCGAAGATCTGCACCATCACGGAGTCGGTGTCCGTGAAGAGCAGCCTCATCTTCGGGAAGAGCCTCCTCATGTGGAGGTAGTAGGCCTTCTCCATCATGAGCTTGGAGAGCTGCAGCGTGCGAGCGCCGACTTGGGTGGGCACGCTCACGCAGGCCTTGCTGCGGTTCGTCTTGAGCGTCTCCACGAAGGCCAGGAACCCCTCCGAGTCGTTGATCTGGAGCTCGAAGTTCGTCACGGAGCTCTTGCCCACGGCCCGCTCGAACTTGGCCGGGTCCACGTAGGCGTTCGTGTTCCTGAACTTGTCGGGGGTCATGCAGCAGCGGCCGAAGATGGCGTTCTGGGTGAGCTTCACCACCTTCTCGGCGACCACGCTCCCCGCCGTCTTGAGCTGCCTCCGCTCGCTGTGCTTGAGCTCCATGAAACCCGCCATGAAGGGGCTGCAGGCGAAGCGGTAGGCTCTGTGCAGCCTCCAGATCCGGGCACCCAGCACGTCCCGCAGGAACTTGAGCCGCTTGCCGTCCACGCCCTCTTCTACGTGCATGCCGAGGAAGGGCACGAGCTTCTCGCAGGGCGACGGGGAGAGGCCGAGGCGCTCCGCCATGTTCGCAGTGTGCGGCCCGTACAGGCCCTTCCCGTCCTTCATGCGCGCGGGCGGAGCCCAGTCCAAGTGGTCGTGCACCTCCGGGGGAAAGTCGTAGTCCACGAGGAGCAGATAGCTCACCTCCTCGGAGTCGGACTCCCAGTTCAGCCCGGAGAGGCACGTATCGTGCAGCCAGCTCAGCCTTGCGGCGTTTTCTTCTGGCAGGGCGACCGTCTCGCAGGGGCCGTTGAGCATGGGTAGCGACATTGCTGCTGGGTACATGGCGTTGAAGTCCAAGTACGAGATCCAGCTGACGGGCTCCTCGGAGTTGTAGTCCTCCTCGCCCAGCTCGGGGTTGTTGGCTTGAGCGACGGGCTGGAAGATGCAGCTCAGCCCTCCCATGACAGAGGCCCGCACGTCCTTGTAGGCCTGCTCGTCGGTGATGAGGTGAATGGGAGTCTCGCGGGCCGAGTGCCGCAGCATGGCGTCCCAGGCGGCTCCGGGCAGCGTGACGTAGTGGATGGGTCGAGCCCCGACTGCGCCCGGAAGGAGTCCCGGTAGCCCTCCATCACGTCCGCCAGGGCCAGGACGTCGGTGTGGAGGTAGCAGTCGTGGAACTCTCGGAAGGTCTCCCACCCCATAACGTTGGCGGTGTTGACGGCCAGCCGGTGGTCCTCTGCGCTCACCGCTTTTCCAGCCAGCACGCTGTCGTAGCAGTGCTGCTCCCACACCGCAGGCATCTCCCACGCCTCGGCGCCGCAGAAGTGCTCGAAGGGCATGGGCAGCTTGCGCAGGATGCAGTCCCACGCCTGCTCCAGGTCGCAGTGCGTCCGCCGCTGTTTGAGAGGCCGTCTTTGAGGCGGAGAGTCGGTCGGCGTGCGCAGCTGCAGCTCGGGGTGAAGCGAGGCCATCAGCGGGAAGAGCTCTGGCAGCTGCTTGTGGGTGCAGGCCCTGAGGTCGTCGATCATGCTGGCCAGGCTCGTGGGGAAGACGTTCATGCTGCCCACGAACCTCAACGGGCCCCAGCTCATCTGCAGGCACTTCTCGCCCGACTTGCAGAGGACTCGGAGGCTGAGGTGGGTGTAGTCGCCCTGCTTGATCGCAGCCTGCAGGGCGCACCAGCCGCTGAGGGGCCTTGGCGCGGCCTTGGCCTTGGCCTTGGCCTTGGCCTTGGCCCTGCCCTTGGGCGCGGCCTTTGGCGCGGCCTTGGCCATGGGCATGGGCCTCTCGGACTCGCTGCCGCTTCCTTCTTGATCGCCCTCTGCCTCGCTCTCGGTGCCGTCGTTGTCGCTGTCCTCGCCGAGCTCTTCGCGCGGCGCCCTGCAGACAGGAGAGCCCATCGTGGCGATGTAGCGCAGCAGGAAGTGGAAGTCGTAGCCGCCCCCGTTGTGAAAGACCACTGGGATGGTCTTGGGCGTCTGGGCCGCGATGTTGCAGGAGTGGCACAGCGCCCCGAGATCCTGCCCGGTGCCGTGGCAGTGGTGGAGCTTCTTCTCAGCGGTCTCGAAGGACGCGAGGCACTCCCTGCAATGAGTGGCGGCCCTGTGCTCCAGCTCCTCCCGCCGGGTCATGCTGACGGCCCGAGTTCGGCGTCTCCAGGCGAGGTAGTGGTCGGCCAGCTTGAGAAGGTCGTCCAGCATGGCGCGGACGGCGTGGAACTTGCCGCTGTCCCGCTCGTGGTGCGTGAGCCTCAGCCTCAGCTCCTCGGGTGGCACGTAGCCGCAGCGCCCGACGGCGACGTAGCAGGGAGAAGCCGCGACGGTCTGGCGCGCCGGCTGCTGCTGCGCTATGTGGACCGTCGGGGCGGGCGTGCTGTAGACCTCGAGGTCCGCGTAGCACGTGAGGGGCGCGAGCTCTGAGGAGGCCTTGCCCCTGTAGCGCAGCAGGCTCTTCTCGGGCCCGGGCAGCGGCACTTTCCGAGTGCGCTCGGCTATCTCTCGATAGCACTGGGTGGCGCGGCGGCGCTGCCACGAGGCCTTCGTGGCGAAGCGGGCCATGCACCTCGGGCACTTGTACTCCCTGCAGCCGCCGGGGTTGGTGGGCGTGGCTCCCAGGGTCAGCCCCTGTCTGCTGGCCAGCGCCTGGAAGTTGTGGATCAAGCTGTAGTGGCCGCTGTGCAGCAGAAGCAGCACGGTGAGCTGGACGACGCCCGTGCCGCTCGGGGCGCGCTGCTGGAGGACGTGGTAGTACTCCAGCCCGTCCGTCCCCAGGGTCTGCTGCCACACGAAGACGAAGACCTCCACCCGCCCGGCGTTGCGGAGCTCGAAGGCCTCGATGTCGTCGAAGTTCACGGGGCGGTCCGTCGGCAGGCCAGAGAAGTCCACCCCCGCGTCGGCCAGAGCGGGCTGCCAGCCCGCGGGGCGCGGTCCTCGGCGACCGGCCAGCTCGGGGTAGAAGAAGGAGCCAGAGCAGCTCGCGGCCTTTGACCGCTGGTGCTTGTTGAGCCCTTCGACCCCGAGGCAGTGGGCGAGGACGCACCACATGAAGCAGCGGTGGTCCTCGTTCTGAGGGTTCCAGACGGCCTTCTTCTTGGCCAGGCGGGGGCGCGGGCATGTCGGCCAGCTGCTGCGAGGGCGCGGTCAGCAGATACGCTGCCGTGATGCCCACGACGGTCCAGTCGGACTCGCGGGAGCGCTCGAGCGCCACCTCGAGCTTCGTCCTGATGGCCGCCATCATGGTTCCGGCGCGGGCCGACGGAGACGCGGGCCTCACGATCCACGGCGCCAGCCTGAGGAAGTAGTGCGTGAGCTCCACCCTGTCCTCGTCCTCATTGTTCGCAGCCGGGCGCGTCAGCAGGATCTGGAAGCTGACCTTCGCGAGGAAGGGCAGCCGAATCGCCAGCAGGTCTTGGAGCCGGTCCACCAGCAGCCGCATGGCGTCGATGGTGAAGACATGCTGCCCAGGAAGAGGGCGCAGCCGCAGCTCGCGGGTCCAAGCGGCCCCGCGCGGGCGCAGCTCTGTCACAGCGGCCTCGGCGCTGGGAGCGCGCGGCTCCTCCAGAGGCACCGCCCGGACGGCGGCGAGGCCCAGGCGGCCCCAGATGCGATCAGACAGCTCGGAGATCATGGCGCGAATTGGTTTGAGCTGAATAAATTGCTTTCTATAGAAAAATAATAAAATATTCAGTCGGTCGGACGAGCACCCTCAGCATTGCCGACAACTCCTGCTTTGTCGACCGCGAAACAACCATGCACCACAAGCTTCGCCCTTTTTCAGTCATGTTCTGTCCGGGATTCGGCATCTACCGCGTCACAGCGAGTCGGCGGTGCGGCCCTGCAGGTTCAGCGCCGTGAGGAGCTCTCTGGAGGCCTCATCCAGCTCCTTGCGCGCCTTCTCGACCCGCTCCAAGGCAGCGAGGGTTGCGCTCTTGGCCGTCAGCGAGACCGGCAGCCGCTCAGCGATTTTCTTGCTGACGAGCTGCTCCTCCACCTCGTAGAGCTCTCTCTCGATCTGGGCCAGCGAGGCGATGACGCTCGTGCAAGTGCGGCGCTGCCTCAGGGCCTCGCGCTTCTCGCGGAGCGCTTCCATAGTCTCCCAGCTCTCCTCCTTGCGCTCCTCGGCCACCGTGGGAGCAGAGCTGCGAGTGCGCTGATTCAGGCGCTTGCGAAGCTTGAGTCGAAGCTCTCGGGCATGCTTCAGCATCTCCTTCCAGTCCTGCATGTCGACCTCCTCCGCCGGGAACCTGCCGGCGACCCCGTCAGCTAACAGCCGCTCCAGCACGGGCACTCCCCGAGGAGCTCATCATGCAGGCGGCTCACCTCCTCCAAAGAGGCTCCCCGCTTCAGCGCTTCGGCATCGGCAGCGGCCCTCAGCAGAGGCCTCAGCTGCTCGCGGCGCTCCAGGACGGGGGTGGCCATTCTGAATTTTTTTACTGAGCAAAAATCGGCTGCGGCATCGGAAGAAACTACAGCGGGCACTCGCGAGACGGTGGCTCCACACGCAGATCCGTGACCTCAAGACTCAAGCCGCACATGCCGCTCATCAACCACAAGCTGCGCGCTCTCAGCCTAACGCGCGCGGTGCAGTGAGCCAGCTCAGCGGGGCGGTCCGCAATCGTGCCGCCGGCGTTCCAGAAGCGCGCGTGGGCCGGCAGCTTGGCCTTCAGCATCCAATCGCCGCCGCGCGATTGCCTCACAGAGGGCAGCAGCCGCTGGCGCACGGCCTCGGGCGTGAGCTTCGCGTCGAAGACGCGCTCGGATGCGGCGCCAGCTGCTCGACCAGATCGGTCTCGGCCCGCTCCCAGAAGAGCCTCGAGCGCTCGTCGGTTGCGAAGCTCACGCTGGGGCGCTGCCCCTCGGAGAAGGCCCTGGGCTCCCATGGGATTTCCAGCGAAGCTTCGCTCTGCCAAAACAGCGGCTCCAAGCACAAGAATTTGCCACCCTTAGAATTGGAGCGCACCTCGCCCAACTTCCACATGCTAGCCTGGCTCGTCATCCTTTTCTGTCCCCGATTAAAAAAAGATTGGTCCGAGCATGCGAAACTGCTTGACCCGCGCCCTTGCCTGTGCGTGCTTTGTTGTGCTGGTGGTAATTGTTAAACATGCCGAGACTGCTGGAGCTGTTTTGCGGCACAAAGTCGATTTGCAGAGCCTTCGAGGCGGCAGGGTGGGAGGTCGTTTCCCTGGACATCGTATCGAAATTTGAGCCCACGATCCTGTGCGACATCCGGAGCTGGGACTACGCGCTGTTTCCGCCGGGGCACTTTGACATGGTCTGGGCCAGCCCAGTCTGCACGGAGTACAGCCGAGCTCTGACGATGCGCCCTCGACGACTCGAGGAGGGCGACGTGCTGGTGCTCAGAGCCCTTGAGATCATGGCGCACTTCGACCCGCTCATGTGGGTCATCGAGAATCCGGCCACCGGGCTGCTGAAGACCCGACCGTTCATGGAGCGCCTACCCTGGGTGGACGTTACCTACTGCAAGTACGGGACTCCGTACAGGAAGCAGACTCGGCTGTGGACCAACATGCGCTGGAGGCCGAGCCGAGGGCTGTGCAGGAGCGGCAGCCGGTGCGATGCGTGGGAAGACGGGAGGCATCTGAGGGGCGCCCAAGGGGGGCCTCGACTCATGGGGGGCCAGCGCGAGAGGGTCAGAGGGCCGTCGCGCGAGCTGCTTTACAGCATTCCTACGGCGCTGTGCGAGGAGATTGCGAGCGCGGCCGCGGCAGAGCTTGCGGATCGGCTGAGCATCCCGGACTGAAGCGAGGATCATTTCTTATAAAATCCTTCTCGGACCTGGACCCACCAAATCCCACCGGTGCACAGAGCTAGACCAGTTGGGCGGCTGGGTGGCTTCGGCCTTGGAACAATGAAATAGGGGTCCAACACTCAGGCACAACGGGGCACGTCCCTGAAGTTTAAGATGCTCATGATGCTCATTTGCATGTGTTGGTCTAAGGAAGGTGCAATGTGTGCGGCACTGAGTCTTGCACCCACATCGAGACAACATATACCCCGCAATCAAAGTACTCGGGCTCCGTCCTGGAGTCATCGTATTTCCGATACGTGATCCTGACTGAAAAAAAAAGCGCAATCGGCACACATTCGGAGCCCGCACATAGCCAGTATCAAACGAGGTTGGGCGAGCCAGTATCAAACGAGGTTGGGCGAACCCGTACTAAGTGCCGTTGGGCGAACCCGTACTATCCTACGTGCCCGCTCGGCACCGTGCCCGCTCGGCACGTTTACCTAAGTGCCCGCTCGGCACTGTGCCCGCTCGGCACTCCTAAGTGCCCGCTCGGCACTACCTACTCCTAATCTAGAGTGCCCGCTCGGCACGTTTACCTAAAGTGCCCGCTCGGCACTCCTAAGTGCCTGCTCGGCACTGTGCCTGCTCAGCACTCCTAAGTGCCCGCTCGGCACATCTACTTACAAGTGCCTGCTCGGCACTGTGCCTGCTCGGCACGTCTAGGTGCCCGCTCGGCACCCCTCCCGCCCCACCCCCTCTCTCCCCAGGTCCCGACCGCTGTTTTCACAGCAGAGCGGCTCGACGTCGCCTCGCTCACACCTGTCCATCCTGCGCCGGTGGCATGTCAAGAGAGTACATGCTGACAAAAAACTCACAACAAAACAGGAGCCTCACGCAGGTCCAGTTCATGAGGAGCATCATTTCCCTTGGGCCAAACTGTGGATTACGTGCCAAAATGCAAACACTGTGTCATGACATGAGCGGCCTTGCTGTAGATCGGGGGCTCGTGCTTCGGCTTTGGAGCCGGCTCCACCTGTCAATCAAAGTGAGCAATTGCGGGGTCCTACAACAAACCAATAGGGCCTTGGGGCGTTTGCTGGCTGGGATCAAAGCCTGTCAGGAAACAAGATCAACATGCTCAAGGCCCAGCATCTCTCCCAACCTCGAGATTCGCGACCTGGGCCCTGAGCTGCATGTTGTCCCGATGCAACGGCCCGTGATCAGCCTGCCCAGGTCACGCATGAAAAAAACAAGAAGACTCAGCACCTACGCGCTCCTGGTATGAAGCCGTCCACCTCCGCTCCGCGGCCAGCTCCGTGCAAATCCTGGTGTTCTCCTGAACCTGGCAAAAAAAAGGAAGTGCATACAAAAAAAAAGAAGCCCCCCCCTGACCTTCTCGTAGAATTGCTTCTCAAGGGCATCCTGCCGTGGCAGAGCAAGAACAAGAGAGTTGACAAACCGGCCACAGCTCCTTCTCCGCCTTCACCGCCTTCAGCTCCTCCTCCAGCTTCTTGATCAAAACGTCCTGCGGTCAAGTGTAAGCAAACCTCATCAACCCGCTCCGCAAAAGTCTTGCCTTCACCGCCAGCTCCTTGCGAACGTCGTCCTGCAGCCAGGAGCGTGCACGCAAACGA
The DNA here is from genome assembly GCA_963377175.1 of Effrenium voratum. Taxonomy (NCBI): domain Eukaryota; class Dinophyceae; order Suessiales; family Symbiodiniaceae; genus Effrenium; species Effrenium voratum. The sequence continues at coordinate 219,435 of CAUJNA010000468.1, forward strand.
CAACACTGAGCCTCTCCTTCCAGGAGTTGAACTCCTTCTCCCTCTTGATCTTCGAAGGCGGCCTTCAAGTGGCGAGATGATGCAACGCTTAAAAAAGAAAACAGGCCTATGAGGCTTCTTCCAGGCGCCTCCCCACACGTCCTCGCAACAAAATGCATGTGATGCCCCACGAACTCAACGAGCAGTCTCCTGAGGGACCGCCCACCCGGCCGAGCTGCCGGCGCCGTCCCACTCCTCCTGACGTGGAAAAAAAAGGGAAAAAAAAACGAGGGCAAATCGGGCCTGGTGAGGTTCCCGCCCCCAGCACTCCTCCTGACGTGGAAAAAAAAAGAAAAAAAAACGAGGGCAAATCGGGCCTGGCGGCTCCCGCCCCCAGCACTCCTCCTGACGTGGAAAAAAAAGAAGAAAAAAAAGACGAGGGCAAATCGAGCCTGGTGCGGCTCCCATTGCCCCCAGCACTCCTCCTGACAGCAACGCACCAAAAAAAAAAGGCAATAAAAAAACGAACGTCCTCCGCCATTCCACCACTCATGGCCGGGCGCTGATGCTGATGTTGATGCTGTTGCTGCTGCTGTTGATGCTGATGCCCGAGTCGCGACCTGTTTGCCCCGCTACCCGAGACCTCCTGCTTGCCCCGCTACTCGAGACCTGCTTGCCCCGCTACCCGAGACCTGTTTGCCCGCTACCCGAGACCTGTTTGCCCGCTACCCGAGACCTGTTTGCCCGCTACCCGAGCCAATGAACACTGCTGGTGCTGTTGCTGGTGCTGGTGCTGTTGTCCTCGAGCCGGCGCGCTGTGCGGAACATCAGTGACTCAACCGTTCACATGGAACCCTCCTCCACTTCAACCTTCAAAGTTCTCATCTGAAGATTTGCCACACGAATCCGAGGTCTCCAGTCAAAATCAAGCAAAACAAACCAACGTGACATCCGTGCGAAACCGCAGCCGCGAGAACCTCCGGCGTCCCCACACCCCAGCATCCCCCAGCATCCCCAGCAGAGGCGTCCCGAGCAGGACACCGTGAAAAAAACACGCTAAAACCATGCAAAAAAATCATGTCATGCCAAAACCAAGCAAATGTCACACCATGCAAAATCGTGCCATGCAAAGCCATGCAAAATCGTGCAAAACGAGCTAGGTCGCCTGAGCGCGTATGCAAAAGGCTACGCTGAGGCGTAAAACACCGGTCGGAGGCGAAAAGAACCGTCTCGGACATGGGGAAATACTTTCCCAAGGAGAGGCGCTCACTGGGCTGGAGGTGGAAAGATCCGTCTCTCCACAATGATCCGTCTCTCCACAATGATCCGTCTCGGGGATTTCTCGCTCCCAGGAGAGGCGCTCACCGGGCTGGAGGCAATAAGATCCGCCTCGGACCTGGGAATTAAAGTCTTTTAAGGAGAGGCGCTCACCGGGCTGGAGGCGGGAAGATCCGTCTCGGACCTTGGAATAAAAGCCCTCTAGGTAGAGGCGGTCACCGAGCTGGAGGCGGAAAGATCCGTCTCTCCACAATGATCAGTCTCTCCACAATGATCCGTCTCGGGGATTTCTCGCTCCCCTGAGAGGCGCTCACCGGGCTGGAGGCAATAAGATCCGTCTCGGACCTGGGAATTAAAGTCTTTTAAGGAGAGGCGCTCACCGGGCTGGAGGCGGGAAGATCCGTCTCGGACCTTGGAATAAATGCCCTCTAGGTAGAGGCGGTCACCGGGCTGGAGGCGGAAAGATCCGTCTCTCCACAATGATCCGTCTCTCCACAATGATCCGTCTCGGGGATTTCTCGCTCCCCTGAGAGGCGCTCACCGGGCTGGAGGCAATAAGATCCGTCTCGGACCTGGGATTTAAAGTCTTTTAAGGAGAGGCGCTCACCGGGCTGGAGGCAATAAGATCCGTCTCGGACCTGGGAATTAAAGTCTCTTAAGGAGAGGCGCTCACCGGGCTGGAGGCGGGAAGATCCGTCTCGGGGATTTCTTGTTCCCAGGAGAGGCGCTCACCGGGTTGGAGGCGGGAAGATCCGTCTCGGGAATTTCTTATTCCCAGGAGAGGCGCTCACTGGGTTGGAGGTGGGAAGATCCGTCTCGGAGACCCGTCTCGGGTCGAGGGAAAAAAGAATTCCCAAAGGCACTCGCCAAGCAAAAAAAAATGATCCGCGCCCTGGTGGAATCGAGCTCGCGGTCTCCACGCTTCAGAGCTGCTGCGCCTCTTCCGATTGAGCTATGGATCCTTGCTAGTCCAGCAGAGACCCCAGTGCCAGAGAGCGTCACCAGCTGATAGGCTATCAGGTGGATGAACACATCAGTCATCGTACCGTCGAGCGCCTGGAATGTGAACCGAGCCAGGTCGCCCGAACGGGTGCTGACGCCGCTCAGGGGCATCTTGGGCACGCGCTCTGTCGGGAAGCCCGCTATGAAGCTGTGGCGCAGGTAGCCCGCGCGGTCGATGTCGATGTTGCGCACCGTGTCGTCGTAGGTCCCCGCTAGGACCGATAGGAAGTGGAAGTGCTCAGAGGCTCCCTTCATAGGATTGTGCGGGTACTGCAGGCGCCCAGCTGCATCTGCGACTCCAGGAGACTGTCTTCCTGCCTGGCCGCTCCGATGGGGGCCACGTCCTGCCCCGGGTTGGCCAGCAAGTGGATCTTAGAGCCCGCGTCGTTGTCCCAAGAAGGTCACGAACGCTCCCATCAGTTTCGTGAAGGCGCGCGCGACGGTGACGTTGTGCTCCGCCACGCCCAGAGGCACCGTGGACTGCTGTGTGTGCACCGTGGGGTAGCTGAACACGAGCGACCTTCCTGAGAGGAGCACGCGGTTGAAGGACTCAACCAGCGCGAGTCCAGGACAACCTGGGAGGCCAGAACTCGGACGTTCTGGATCTCGAAGTCGGTGCTCAGCGTGGCTCCCGCCGGGTGCGCCCCGGCGTTCGCAGACCACAGCGCAGTCGTCGCGTCTGCGAACTCGATTTCTATCACCAGGTTCAGCTGCGGCGGCAGCATCTTGCCGCAGCGCAGGAGCCGCTCTGGTGCACCGCGCGGGGCGTCCGAGAGTCGTTCACCTCGTCGAAGCCCTCCACGGCCTTGTTCTGGTTGTACTCGCGGCCCTTCAGCAGGTCATGCACGGCCACGGTGCGGCCGTAGTAGTTGATGTCGTCGCAGCGCTGGCCGTTGGCGAAGACCTGGATCCTCTGGATAAAACAGGCGGGGTTCGGAGTGGCCGGCGCCAGCGGGTTGGTGGCGTCCGTGTTTCTGACTCTGAATGCGATCTTGATCGACTCGGGGTCGATGAACGAGGTTCCGCTGGTCAGCGGAATGCGGCAGACCCTCGAGGTGGCGGGGGAGAAGGAGCTCAGCGAGCTGGGGAAATACTGCACGTCGTGCCGTGCAGTCACGTAGTTGGTGTTGCTGGTTTTCAGCTTGTAGTCCAGACTCTGCATCAACTCATCCTGTGCTCCGGCTGTGACTACCTCCATGCTTCTTTACATGTAGCGCAACACTCATTTTTGTTCGTACGGCGAGGGAGAGTCTAGGCCGCCTCGATGTCTCGGGCCAGCTGGTCGTAGCTCGGCGGAGGCAGGCGGCTCTGGCGCGACTGCCCCGAGCTGCGGGAGCTTGCCCGGGAGTTCGGCTGGGACTGAGGCAGAGTCACGGGGTTCAGGCCC
>CAUJNA010000469.1:0-35000 GCA_963377175.1 Effrenium voratum
CCGGCAAAAGGGCACGCAAATTTGCATTTGCGCAGAGGTTTGTTTTTGAGGCGTCTGCTTGCGTTGCATGTTTTGAACCAGAAAGCTTAGACAAGTTGTTTGCACACTCCCCCCAAAGTCGCACCTGTCCACAACGTCTTTGTGACACCTTCCTGGGCTATAATGGGTATGGGTTAAAATTACCCACCAGGGGACCGCGGGTTTTAGTCTTTGAACCCAGTTTACCGGGGCAACCCATTTTGGGGTTGCCTTATTTTTCACCCACACCCATATGGCACAATCCCCCGAAAATTGCACCTGTCCACAACGTCTTTGTAACACCTTCCTGGGCTTCCCCCAAAAAGTCGCACCTGTCCACAAGGTCTTTTTCAGAACCTCCTCGTTTCACAGGTTCCATCCACCCATGCATCCATCCCACCCAACCCACCCACGTCCATCCATCCATGGACTCAGGCGGACGCTTCAGGCGCTCCTGGCGGAGCTGCCGACGCCGCGCTGCGCAATTTCGCAGCTGGCGCTGGCCACCGCGGATCAGCTCCTAAGCGACGCGGGCGAATCCGACGAGGGCGTGGCGTTCGCCAAGCTCACGGCTGCGGGCTCCGTGTGGCTGAGCCGCAAGACATGGCTGTGGTTGTCAACACCGTTTTGGGATCCCATTTTGGTTGGTAGGTGAATTCACCGCCTATTTAGAACCGATTTTATTGGGGATTGGGATGTTCACTGGGGGTACGGGATTTTGACCCATGGCCACATGGGAAACATTTGGCATTTTTTGCTTCTTGTGGTTTAGTGGGAAATCCCCACTTAACTGCTAAAAAATAAAACGTCAACCAAGAAAAGAGCGACATGTGTCGTGTTTGGGGCTCAGCATCCATATTCAAGATGCCTCTATTTTAGAGACAGGTCCAGCACGAGCTTCATTCAAATGATGTTGGGTCTTCTCTTCCTTCAAAAGATCAGCTGAGAAATGTTGATATTTTTTGTTGATCTTATGAGGTCTTATTGTCATTGTGGTGTTTTGGCCTTCCTTGCAACAAGGCCAAAGTTGTAAGTCTGTAAGGTTGGACTTGATGGCGGTGATGAACAAGTGCAGCCACCTTCTCAAGGTGGGAGTTGCCAACGGGCTGGTATGGGGGGGGGGGACCTCCCCATATTGAGCAACCCAATTGGGAGACTTGCTCACGTTTTCGCATGGTTTCTCGCCGGTTTCCGCAGGACTGCAGAATCATGTTGACACAGTTGCGGTCCTTACTTTGTCCAGGAGGGGCAGTATGCGGTGGTTCCGTGTTTGGGGCACGTGTTGCGCGAAAGGCGGACACCCACCGCATGCTCATTTGGCATACATGTTCAGAAAACATTCATGCCCAAATCCCCCAAACCCAAGGCAAGAAAGTTACACAAGCAGATCCACTTCTTCTTGACATTCGGCAAAGATGATTCCAAGCATCTGCCTTCGCGCGACGTGCCCGAATATGTGTTTTGGCCATGCCCCGCCGTTTTGCTTAAAGATCTTAAAGCGTTTCTTTTTCAGGCCATTGTCAGGGTCGCAGCTCTGAACGAAGACAGGTGCTAAGCCCTCAAAGACCCCGAACCCTGACGAGCGCAAGGTGTCACTGGCGGTGCGCGGCGTGCTCAGCGCTGTGGCGGTACTCCAGGACAATCAGCAAGCTCCCGAGGGTCCAGCGTGTGCATAGGTGGCCTTAGGTCCTTAGCCTAATCTCAGTTGCCCAAAGCGAATCGACCTTTTGACCTTTTGGTTTCCCATGTTTGGTCCATTTTTAGTAAAGGTCCCAAAAGGTTAACCTTTTGTTTCTGGGTCCTTTGGGCAACTGAGTAATAGGTCAGTTTGCTTGAAAAATAGATGGCACTTGTTGCAGATTGGTTCTACTCATTTACCAGTGCCATCGATTTTCCCAAAAGGACACCGAATCTGATAGCGCGAGTTCAGAGCCTTTGCTTGCTGGTACTGACAGGTTGGATGAACAGCTGGAACACGTCGAACCAGTTGGTGAAGGGCGGTGATTTCAAGTCATGCAGCAGTGTCGACGCGAGGATGCCTCCCACTCTCTTGTGTTCAGTCAGCTTCCCTTTGCTAATGTAGCTGGTTTCCTTCCAAGGTATCCCTGTGGCACTTTAGAATCCCCCAAAAGAAGTATGTCAAAACCCTGTCAGCTTCCATGATGGTAGGGAGGGTATCCAATTTTACCTGGACCTAGGGATTTATCCCCTTCCACCTCAACCCCTTGATTGTCCAATTTTACCTAGGCCTCTTGATGATTTATCCAATGCCGCTTGATCCTAAACTGTTTTGGGAAGCTCTCAGGAGGAGTTGTCCAATTTTACCTAACCCCCTTGATTTACCCTTGTTTGAATCAGGTCTGGCAGGCTTCAAAAACCTAAACCCCTTCCTCCAAATACCTTTGTTGGGCAACCCACTCAGGAAGTGAGTTCTTGTGGAAACTCTGCCTAAGCCCCTTGATTCATCCAATGCCTTTTTTGGACATCTCTGAGGGAGGGCATCCGATTTTAAACTCCAAATTTTACCACGACAAACTCTGATTAATCCAATTTTGCCCAGACCTCCTGAATGATGTATCCAATGCCACTTGATCCCAAACTCGGTTCAAAGCCCTCGGGATTTCACCTAGACCCCTGGATATACATTTATCATGTTTTTTCCACTGAGCGTGTCCAGCACCTCAACCCCTTCAAAGACAGGAGGAGTGGCTGCTGCAGCCCCTCCTGGAGCCTGTGGTGGCCCCGGCCTTCCTGGCCGCCACGGCCGCCCAGGCGGCCACGGCGCCGCTGCCCGGCGGCGCCTGCGAGCTGCTGCAGCACTGCGCCTTGTTGGCCCGGAAGCCCAGGGCCTGCAACGCCTGGCTGTGTGTGCCTGTGTGCTTATAGTATAGGTATACAAATATATATATATATATATATATTTGTATATGTATATGCGTATATATATATATATATATATATATATGTGTGCATTTATATTTGTATATAGAACTATATGTGTATACGTATATGTGTATATAGATATCGGTATATTCATGTAGAACATGACCATGTTTACTAGGTCCCCCCTTTAGGATCGTGCCCATTTTTGACCGGAGGACTTAGCTTGGTTATACATGCATATACATGTGTATATATATATGTATATGTATATAAACATGTTCATGTAGAATATGTCTATATATACATCGTATATGAATATTATGATGCTTTGATATTTCAGAAGCGCTGAACTGGATCGTTCTCGGAATGCCGAGCTCGGAATTCTTCGTTTAAGAAGGGGTTGTTTTTGAGGGTGTTCTTTTTTGGGGTGGCTTTGAGGGGAACCAAAAGGAACATCAACGTCCAATTTGAGGGTCCCCCAAACTCAAATCACTATTCCCCATTTTGAGGACCTGCAGTTTGACACATACTCATACATGGACACCATCTACGCAGGTACCAAGTGGGATAAAGCCCTGTGAATGCTGGGGTTGACCACGGCCAACTGGTGCGGAATGCTGCCCGCCTCAGGACTGGGTTGAGTTCCTTTGTGACCATGATTTAATATTTACCCTCCCACCAGCCAACATGGAAGTGCACAGACCACTGTAGAAAGACGACTTTCCTCTTGGAAAGGGCCTTTTTGTACTTCCATGTTAGTTGGTGGGGGGTAGCTTGCATGGAATGGACGGTCTACGCCGAGAAGCCTTTGCCTTTGATCCTGCCTAGCGAGTTGAAACTTGCAAGAACCAGGGTTCAGTTCCCACAAACTGTTGTAAACCAACTTGACTGACGCGGATTGAAGGCATGCGCTTGCTTCCTCACCATGGTCATAAAGCGGGTTTGAAAGATTTCGTAGAAACAACCAGCCCCCGGTTTTAGAAGAAGACCAACCATAGGGACCTCAACATGTTACCGTAATTGTGAAAGGAGGGGTGGCCCAACCCATATCCGGATGCCTTCTTGGATGTCCAACCCCACAGGTGAGTAGGTGGCTTACGCTCGTGGTTTATTTGAATCAATGACCACTGGGGCCTTGGAGCCTTTTCAGAGGGTCCAATTGCTCGAGCCACGCGTTCAAAATCTGTGGGCAGTGCTGAATTTTGGCAAGATGGGTGGCTGAGCTGAATGCAGAGCCCACTGCCCAATACGGAGAGGCACTTCGATTTCCAGTTGGAGCCATCCTAATCATTTTATCTCGTGGTTCGAAAGGGCTCCCAAAAAATGGCCGAGGCGTGCGACGAAAGTGAGCACTCCCAGAGGCTGGATGGCTCGCCCCGACTCGGCAAGAGCGAAGCTTTCAATCGAAGGTGTCCGGTCAGTCAGTCTTCAAGCTGTGCAGGAGGGACTCTTCCACCCACAAATAGCAAAGCTTCCCAGCCTCCTTTTTTTTTCTCCCCCTTGGCTCACAGCATAGAGCCTGGGACCATTCTCCCAGGCCAAAGCTCATCCCTCGCAGGCCCCCAAGATGTCGCCATGATGTCGCCGTCGGGTCCGGGCTGCGAAGGCTCCTTTGCGCTGCCTCCTGCGGCTTTCTGAATGTTTGCCGTGCGCTGGCCATGGAGGTCCGAGACAGAGCGGTGGAACAGATTTTTTTCCCCGTGGCACTTGTGGACAGCTTTCACAGATACAGGAAAATCAAGATCGGAAATGGCCCCAAAAGCCGAAATTTGAGCTGTTTTCCGGTAGAATTTCCTGTTTCCAACCCTTTGAAACTTGGATCGTAGGTCTCCTTCCAAATTAATCTTGGACGAATGCCATCGTCAGTCGCTCAGTTTACTGTAGTTAAACTCTGATTTGATCCGTTCACCATTCGGTTCACTTCCCAGTTGTGGCATGGCTATGACAACTCCAAGCTCAGAAGGGCGGAATTAGTCTAAGATGGGCTGTTGGATTGGACCCGGGTCCCACAGGAAAAGGAACTTGTCTTTTCCGCTTCAGAACCACCACACGAAGCAGTATGTGCTTGCATTGGCGAGACCTAAATGCATTTGCACGTTTGCCCGATCCGGAGTTCCCGGCTGTTTGGCGAAAAGCCTTGCAGCAGAGGTTGGAGGGAGTCACGGCTGGTGTGCAGACGTGCTCACTGTCGGAACTATTGTTTGACAAGCTGCAAACGTTAAGCCCTCCTGCCCGAAGATGGCACCAGATTGGCGCAACTGGTTGGGTAACACTGTCACTCAGCGAGTATCTTTTGACTCATGCAGACTGTCGCACAGGGGTGGGGCTATTTGGACTTATCCCAAAACAGGCAATTTCCGGGTGTGATTGTTCCTTTCTTTCACAATCCAAGATTGTCCTCATAGAAGACACCGATTTGCAAAAGGACAGGAACAGGTTCCGTGGTTTTTTTCTGGCAGCTGCGTTCCGTGTCTTGGCACAGGCTGCGTACTCGCAGGCGGATCGGCTCTTGCTGCAGGAGGCACGCAAGAAGCGCAGGGGTTCCAAAATTGGGGGACCCGCGGTCGGTTGACTTGAAGGAAACCCACATTTGTTTTTTCGGGCTCTTCCCATTCTGGGACACCCCCATCTTGGTTTGGTTTCCGAATGACAGGGGTCCCTATCTTCCCCTTGTGGTGGTTTTAAACATCACCTTTGTGGCCCATGAAAGGTGAGTATCCCTTGAAGGTGATGGTGCTTGGCAGACAACGGCGCGTGGTCTATTTCATATGACATGAACGACAAGTTGGGCATGATGTGAAGGAAGCACATTGTTTAAGGGGAAATGTTGAGAGCCCCCAATGAGCGAGCTCCACCCATTGGCTTCGCCACGGGCCGCCCGCCCACCCACCAGGCGCAGTGCCGGGTGCGCGCGGCGGCGGCCAAGGCCGCGCGGGCGGCGGCCGCGGAGCTGAAGAGCGAGCTGGCGGGCGAGGCGGATGGAGTCGGAAGGCGGAAGGTCCATGACATGCTGGTGCCATATGCAGGGAATGAGTGAATGAACCTGGGGATTCCCTTAATTTGCTTTCATTTGCTTAAGATGTTTTTTTCATCTCTTGGTTTTAAAGGGAATCTATCACAACTGGAAATATTCTTATTTTTCAGGAGGCTTAAGCAAGTGGAAGTAGCAAAACTAAAGGAAACCATATGGGATGGCTTATAGCAGTCATTCCAACTCATTCCCCACTGAGCACCGGCAAGAAAATGGGTTGTTGGAGTATGGGTTCTTTTGTCACTCTTGGAAGCCGAAAAGAGTTCCAATTGTCCCATGGTTGGAAGGCTAGAACCCCATGGAAGAACTTGCGACCGGTGCGAGAGATGCAGGGAATGAGACATGGCATGACCCCCGATTTTTTCCACCCTGAACCCAAGCCAATTCCAAGATCATTCCTAAAAACCTTAAACCAACCGTCAACCTATCCTAACCTTCCCCAAATGCACTCCCAGCCCCTGGTGGCCTCGCAATCTAACGTGAATGCAGCAGCGTGTGAGTCTCTAGCGATGCCTTGGGTGAGCTTTCCTGCGCCGATCGCGCGACTGCACGGCCTGACTCCAAAACCCGGGCAGGCGGAGCCTTCGACCTCGGCAAAGCCAACGGGCCGGGAGTCGGCGATCCAAGCCGCGGTGGATGCGGCAGCCTCTGAAGCAGACAGGCAATGCAAGGATTGGGGCGAGTGATTATTTCCATGCCATTCATAGACGAGTCTTCCCTGCTGCCATTCCACTTTGCGTTGAGGATGATTGCTGTGGGGGTGCTTTTTGTTCAGACTTGTCGGGCCAGAGCCAGGTGTTTCAATGCCCCGCGCCTCGGAAAGGGGGGAGAAACAAAAGCTCCCAGCGCCCAGCGGAAGAATCTACGTATTTGCCGAGCCTGTTTGCAACAAGTTCCTGAGGCTCGCAGCTTGCTCAGAGGTTTCTGTTGGACCGCTGCAGCTGCTCACGTCCCAGCATTTCAATTTTCCACGAGAAGAATGTGATGCTGGTTCTTTGTGATCTCCTTTTCGTTTCTTGCCAGAATGCCAGCATATAATTCAAGACGTTGAAAAATATGTTGCTTGTTCAGACATCAATTTCCTTTTGGTCATGGATTTGGACAGACATGGGCGTGGGTCAAAATTAAACCACCTTGGCGACCGCAGGTTTTAGTCCATGTGGGGCTACCCTATTTTTGGCACACAGCCACATGTCAACTACTTGACTGCTATTGGGTTGGATCTTTAGACTTTAACTTTTTAGGAAATAAAGGTGTTTTCCACTAAACCCCAAAAAGTTGAAAACTTTTTGCGGGGGGGAACGAGTCAACAGCAACCAAGGACTACAACTTCTTGCACTAGGCATCCACTCCCAACTTGGCACCAGGAGCTTGACGCCTTGCGCGGGGAGATCCTGTCAGGCAATGAGCTATGGTGGGACAGCATGGGATATGAGCCCGCTGCAGATTAGCATGGAAAGCCCCCCCCCCCCCTCACCGGCCCCCCAAAAAATGGAGAAAGTAGGGGGGCTGGGGGGAAGAGGGAGGAGTGTAGGGGTTATTGGGTCAAATGTTGTTATCCAACGTTTTAACACCCTTGTTTGATTTCATCCTATATTTTGTTGTAGGGTGTTAGGGGTGGATTTTCTGGGGGCCGACATTTTTTTCATTTGAAAGAGTTAACCCTTTTAGTAGTTATCAAGTTCTGAGGTGTTGGTGGTGTATTTGTTTTGTTAGTGTTTTTCTCACTAATTTTCATTTATAGGTTAACAGTTCAGTATAATTATAACATATAAGATTTTACATGTTATAATTATATTATGATTATAATTTCAGTTCAGGATAATAATTTAATTGATTTGTCTTACTTCTTTCATACATCATTTTAAAAATAATATTAACATCTCTCACTGTATTCTGAACATTAAACTTTTTACTTTCAATAAATAATTTGATATTTTCTTTAACATCTTCTCCTTTCTCTTGACTATAACCCATCATCCATAATATATCGTAAATCATTTCATATTTTTTCTTACTGATTTTAAGAAACTGTTTAACACAGTCGTAAGGTGGTATTTTATTTACAGTTAGAAATATTAAAATATCATCTTCTACATTTCTATTATTTATTCTTTTTATTTCCAACAGACATTTGATTAAAAATTGATTATCTCTCCAAGTTTTACAATTTTCACATTCGTCTTCTTCACCATCCATTGAATAATTAATAATATTATTCACTATTTCATTAGGTAAACTCAATTTAAACAATTCCATATTTTCTTTTTTGAAGTGACAACAATCATAGCATTTTTTATCGATATAATTATTGATTCCATCACCGTTAATTTTTCTCTTAATATATAAGGTAATATTTCTTTAAGTAGTTTTGGCTAGGGGTTGCTGGTCGGCTGGTCTGGGTTTCAGGTTTAATTTAAATGTCTTAACCTTCTTGTTAGATTATAAAACAATGTTTAATCATATTATAATTAAATATTATGATTAAGCCATGAAATCATTGTTTCTGTTATGTATAAATTTCAAATGTAATATGTTCTATAGTAATGATTTCGTCTCGTTTCATAGTCTGTTTGGTTTCTTCAACTGCTTGTTCAATATGGTATTGTAATGACGCTCTACTTGAAATCTTATTCTGTTTAGATGATGAATAAGAACGACTGTTGCAAATATTATTATTATACATAATTTTTGAACTAACTTCTATTCCAACCTGTATTTCTTCATCATACTTCATCATTCTTAATAATTATTTTGGTGGTTTCAACGCATATGAAAGCGCTTTATCACCTTTTAAACATTTATTGCGAATCTCAACATAATATTTACTTTCTCCTACTTGCTCAATGTATATAGACGGTTTCCATTTCCTCTGTAATTCTCTTAAAGCATCACATTGTTTCAGTCTTCGCCACCCTTCACAACCATTAATGTAAGTATTGATGATTGAAACTAAACCCTCAGGTAAGCTAGTCCAATTCTCAACTATAAAATTATTCTCTGACATTTTACCCTCACTCATTTTTCTCTTTATATATAAGGTTTTTTCTCTTTAAGTAGTTTTGGCTAGGGGTTGCTGGTCGGCTGGTCTGGGTTTCAGGTTTAATTTAAATGTCTTCACCTTGTTGTTAGGTTATAAAAACTAGGTTTAATCATATTAGAATTGAATAATATCATTAAACTAAATCACTCACGCTTTCCATCCACCTATTCCATCCCACCAGAATTCAATAATTCGCATCTGTCCATCTACTAGACTGTCTTCTTTGTTTAGTTTCCGTATCGCTCCTGATAAGATATAGTGGTTAATAATCATTGCATTAAACTTTCCATCTCGGTTTAACTTTTTACCACAGTCTTTTATGATGTCTTCATCTGTTAGGTTTTCATACATTTCTTTCATGATGTCAAACCTAACAAATGAGTATATCGCCATCAAGTTTAATCTGCTATTATCCCTAAACCTGCTAATGACATCTTTCCAGAATTCTTCGTTTTCATCAACTGGTGGCAAAGGGTGTCTTTGGATGAAATCCTTTATTTTGTTTAACTCTTCATCTAATTCCTTTTTATAACTGTCATTATCATCATCTTCTTCGTCTGATAGCACCAAGTTTGATAAGTCAGCAATCGCTCCGACATTTTCTAAATTCAAGTCATCTAATCTTATTTCAGCCATAATTTTCACTTAATATAATAAGTTAATATTTCTTTAAGTAGTTTTTATTTTATGTTAAGGGGCGGGGCTTTATATTGAAAAAATATTTTCTATCAATTTAATATAATGGCGAGATTAACAAAAGACCAAATAATCAGCAACATCTATTACGACTTAGACGAGGGTTTCGGAAGCACACAAGCGACACACAAGAAGGCAAAGGAAGAAGACCCAACAATAACAATAGACGATGTAAAGTCTTTCTTAAAGAAACAACCAAATAAACAAATCAAAAATTATAGAGGTACTAATTCCTATACCGCTCCATTCGCGCGATATGAATATCAAATAGACATAATGCATATGTCACCTTTAGCAAAAGACAAGATCGTTCCACAGTATGCTTTAGTCGTGATTGACATCTTCAGTAAATTAGCTGATGTAATACCGATGGAGGAAAGAGACGGAGAGCACGTTTTGAAGGCGTTGAGAGCAAGCTTTAAAAAGATGGGTTATCCGATGTCCGTGTATTCTGATGACGACGGAGCGTTTGCAACTAAAAATCAAGTTCAGGATTTCTTCAACAGTGAAGGAATAAAACACATCGTCACGAAGACCCACGCAAATGTGGCCGAGCGTTTTATTAGAACGATGAAAAACAAAATTCACGATAGAGTTAGGTTTAACAACATGAAATGGACCGATGCCCTAACGCAAGCATTGAAACAGTATAACAGCACATCTCACTCATCAACAAGGATGGCACCGTCTACACCGACAGAAAGGAGTATAACTCTAAATGGTCTAATAAAATATTCAATATTGATAAAATTGAATATGATATTATGGGTAATAAAACTTACAAAGTAGCAGGAATAAACAAACCGCTTTTGAGACACGAAATTTTGTTAGTTAATGATTAAACGTATTTCTTGGTATCTTCTTAATACTTGACTTGATAGTAATCCAGACTTGATTGTTTAGGTTCTTTTATGATTTTTTCATTCAGTTTTTTAACATAAATGTTGCGTTTATTTTTGTATTCGCAACTGTCTCTATCTACTTCTTTTGCTTGGTAACTGTTATTGTTATTATATGTAGGTTTAATATTCATGCTCTTTAAGATGTTCAGTATGTTTTCATTTTGCTCCAACACTTTTTCTAATCTTGGAAACAACAACTCTAAACTACTGTCAATGTTCGCTAAATGTTCCTCCATATATACTAAATTATAAAACTAAACTTTTAAAACTAAATGTTGCAATTATGTTAAATCTACTCTTTAAATACTAGTTTTTCATTATTTGTTTAACAGTCTCCTGTGTTTCCTTATCACCATTATCTGATGGAGTAACTCCCCTCCCAAATCGTATAGCAATATTATGAACATCTGTTTCTAAGTTGATACTGTCTTTAGTTTTATCAATATTCATTTTCTTATCATTTTTACTAATTTTGAAACTTGTCGGAATACACGAACATTTACAGTTTCCTTTCTTTTGAATTTCTAATTCATTTTTCATTTGTAACATCTTTTTACACATTGGGCAAGCAAACTCAATAACTGATGCTTCTTTAACAATTTCTTCATCAGTTGAAGAAACAACTGATTCTGTCTTATTCTTTTTCTTTCTCCCCATCTATATTAATATTTATATTTTTAATATATTGTATCACAAACTTAATTAATTCTAAAACAAAATAGCATACTTTCTTAAATCTATTATCGGTTATAACAACTTGTTCTATATTTTCTACTTTATCTGTTATATTGATATAATCTGAATAACTTCTATTCATATAAAATAATAAATATTAAATTATTTTCTAAATGTCTTTAATATTACTTTTATTATGCCTGATGTAAAACCAATTGATGAAATCAAATATGACTTTAAACAAAGTAAGCACGAGGTCGTCCCTAAATTGCCGATGAGAGCAATGATTGTAGGGCCGTCAGGCTCTGGAAAGAGCACCCTACTTGTATCAATGATACTTGATATTTATAGAGGAGCATTTGAAAGAGTTTTTATCTGGTCCCCATCTGTAAATTTGGATAGTATTTGGTTGCCTGTCAAAAAGTACATTAAAGAAGGTTTGAAAGTAGATACTGATAAAGAACCGTGTTGGTGGGATGAGTTCAATGTTGAAGATTTAGAAAGAGTTATAGAAACTCAAAATAAAATAATTGAATACCAGAAAAAACAAGGAATGAAGAAGTTATTTAATATATTAGTTATATTGGATGATGTATCTGATAACCCAGCAATAACAAGAAATAACAAATTGTTAAATTCTTTATTCTGTAGGGGACGTCATAGTGGAATATCAACGCTTGTCAGTCTTCAGAAATCATCAAGTGTCCCACCAATTATTAGAGTAAATGTAAGTCATTTGTTTTATTATAAAGTTAGAAATTTTAAAGAAATAGAAATATTACAAGATGAATTATCGGCAATTGTTAGAAGCGATAGTTTGCACGAAAGCAAGAAACTAATTTATAAAATATATGAAAAAGCAACTGAACAACCACATAGCTTTTTATATATTAACCTTCTCCAAAAAGACCCTAACCGTATCTTTATGAAAAACTTTTCTCAATATTTGAAAATCACTAATTAAATACATAAATATATTAATATTATATGTTTTTTTATGATTTACCATTAGACATTAAAAACCTTGTATTATCTTATAATTTAGGTGATGTTAGATTATTAAAAATAAAAAATAATAATATTATTAAAAATTATATTAATAAATTTAAACCAGTGTATAAGTCTTACAAATTAAAGAATACACAATATTTTGAAATTGATAATATCAATATGAAATATTATCAATAACGGCATGTCATATATTTTTAACTTAAGTGAGTTAGATAAATTACATCAAAAACATAAACCATTAAAATTATTAATTGAATATGATATATTTGTTACATCTACCTCATTTACTTGTTTGAATCATGTTCGTAATCGTACTTTAACATCAAATAATTTATTTGATATTTATTATTTTCTTAATAATGACCTTTATGAAACTAATTTAGTGTATAGGGACAATGTGGCTAATTTTATTTCATTACATGTGAAAAAAATAACTATTAAAGTCATCAATTATGAAAGACAAAGTTTTATTAGTAAATCTTATTCATATTTTTTAATTAATAATGTTAATGAATCATATTAATATTATTAATTTAAATCAATGAAGCGTTGCATAAATTCAACGCAGGTAATTTATATAATAGTTTGTCCGATTTTTGATTTTCTATCTTTTCTATTCTCGTTACACATTCTTGAATAGATTTTATTATTAAAGTATCCGCTCTCGTTTTTTCATCTACTCTTAAATTCTTAATGTCTTCCATACTGGTATTTTCTTCGTTTTTGCTTTGACCAATACCCATTATATATTATTATTTAGATTTTTCTTTTTTCA
This sequence comes from Effrenium voratum, assembly GCA_963377175.1. Lineage (NCBI taxonomy): Eukaryota > Dinophyceae > Suessiales > Symbiodiniaceae > Effrenium > Effrenium voratum. The sequence goes on from CAUJNA010000469.1 coordinate 13,035, forward strand.
ATTCCTTAATTTCTTTTTCAAGTTTATCTATTTTATCATTTAATTCTAATACTGCTTTATGAACCAACACAGGTAAAACTAAATAATTCAATCCTAAATACTCTTTATCTTTACATACAATATTTTCAAACTCTTTAGGAATTGCTTTTAACACTTCATCTGCGATATATCCTATATGAGTTTTACCCCCGTCATTTCTATCGTGTCTCTTAAACTTCTTTGGCTTAAATTTCTTAATAATATTCATACAGTTAGATTTGACATTGTCTATGTCATATTTCAACCGCGAATCAGATGAATCAACAAACGTTCCGTTAATGGTTACTGTCGTCGCTGTTAAGTCTATATTAGTTCCTGTTGATGGTTCAAGTGTATTACATAACAATTTCTTCGTTCCTGCAACTGTTACATTTTCATTGAATGTTGATGAGGCATTATTTGTAAAACTTCCAGTATTTACTGTTGTTCCAAATGTCTTATCAATAGATAATAAAACTGAAGGTGTAGTTGAACTATCTGAAACTCTAAAAGCTGTATTTGACGTTCTGAATATTACATCAAATGTAGATAAATTAGTTCCATCATAATAAGTTGATATTTCACTCGTACCAAGCTTTATGTCTGTGCCAGTAGTCATGGAAATATCACTTAAAAATGAAACTGTTGTTAAATCAAATGATTGTATTGTATTAGTTGCTAAATAAGCATTTTGTATTGCCATATTAGTATCAACGGTTATTAATGTTCCTCCGTTAGGTGCTAAATGATTGCTTCTTAATGCTCCATTAGTTTTAACATAAACATCATCAGCAAATAAATTACCCATAACATCAACAGTAGCAGTATTAAAAGTCCATCCACTGGTAATATTAACTGCCCCAACTATGTTAGACTGAACAGCGGGGTCTCCACAAATAAATCTAATTGAAGAATTAGAATCGGTATTTCTCATATCAAAAGATGAAAAAGCACTAACATATCTATATAATTCACAGTTTGTATCAATTGTTAATTTACCATCAGTATCAATATTAACATTTTCACAATTAACATCAGCATTCGTATAAATGTTTCCTAAAACATCGATAGGTTTAGAAAAACAGTCTTATTCACTAATCCATCACACATCATATATTGATTAGAAGCATTTGTAACATCGCCAACACTGACAGCAACAAAATTAGGATGATGTATATAAAAACCTTCTATTGCATCCGGTGTATATGTTTCTAAGTATGGTTCTAATCCATTTATTGAAGTATTGAAATTATCTATTTTTGTTTTAATATCTGTTGAAAAATCATTATTTGTAAATAAATTACCTTTCATATATACACCTCCTTCGAAATATGATGTTCCATGTGCTTGAGCAAAATTATACGAAGTATGAACATTGCCGTTAATCGTAATTCTTGAAGCATTATTAGGTCTTCCAATAATACCATCTCCTGTATTCCATCCTAACCATAATCTATAAGGAGTAGCACCTGTTAGTCCTTGATAAGAGTCCAACTGACAACCTCTTTTAAATTCCAGTCGTTGGTTACTAACTGCGTCCTGGATTCTAAATATTGGATTAGTATTATCTGTTAAACTAAGTATTAATGGAGAGTTTACTGTTTGTGCAGTTGTATTAACTTTGTTTAATTTTTGACTTATTGATACATCCTGTGCGCTATCATTTGTAATTATTGTATTTATCGTATTTGTATTACCACTTATTAATCCTGCTAAATTATCTGACTGTAAAACATATCTAGCATCAGAACCTGCTATATCTAAAATAGACTAACACGAAAATAAACCAGATACTTGTAAATTAGATAATATTGTAGTATTATGATTTAATAATATTTTATCATTTTGAAAAGTTGAAGAATTATTAATTTCTACATCTCCAAAACCTCTTTGATTTAAAAACATAGTTGCTCCACTTAAATTTCCATAAACATAAGTATCAATATAATTATTGTATAATTCATGATAATAATTATAATTTCCAAACTCTGCTATTTTGAAAGTTGAAGTAGTTGTTATATTATGTATTAATGTATTATTTAACACTGATGTATTTAATTTTTCTGATAATAAATTATTAGTCGTTATTTTATTATAATAATCTGCTTCATTAAGTGAACCACCATTCTGTAAATCTAAAATTGCAGTAATATGTGAATTTACTGTACTATTTAATCCTGTTATTAAATTAGTATTTGAAGAAATATTATTAAAATTAGTTGTCATAGTAGAATTTAAATTATTTATTAAATTTGTATTAGAAGAAATATTATTAAAATTAGATGTTATAGTAGAATTCAAATTATCTATTAAATGAGTATTAGATGAAATATTATTAATATTTGAATTAATTAAATTAGTATTTGAAGAAATATTATTAAAATTAGATGTTATAGTAGAATTTAAATTATTTATTAAATTTGTATTTGATGAAATATTATTAAAATTTGTATTTGAAGTTATTGTCAGATTACCTATTAAAAATGTATTTGAACCAATATTATTTGATAATACATTAACTTCCGTCTTATTGTATGATTGAGTTATATCATAAAAATTAGCGTCAATCTGTGCTTTTGTGTAAGTATCTACTTGGTCTGCTTTGTTGTTGAGTAAATCAATTATATCTGATTGATTAGCGTATATGTTTCTAATGTTTGTTACCCCGCTTGTAGAATTGATTTCGCTAATTGTGTGTGCTACAACATTCTCAAAGTTTGTTAAATTTATTGAAGGCATTATATATTAATAGTAGAAAATGATAATATTTATTTATTTTTAATATTATCATTTTTACTTATTTTTAATCGAGTATCTGCACTCCGGCGTCTCTAATGGATAATATTTGTTCTGATACTAATGTTATATATATTGTGTCAGGCATAAAACTTACGTCCATACTTCCAGAAGGTTTAACACGGATTAGTAGTTGTTGCCCGGATTTCGTGTTGATTCCAGTATATGAACTATCGGGAACCTTCTCCATATTCATAGCAAAGATGAACTTGTCGGTTTTATACTGGTTAAATTCAATAGATAAATGATGTTGATGAAATAAAGGTAAATTCAATGCCTTTCGCAAATAATAGAACGCTTGCGTTAAGCTTTTACAAGGATACTGGGGAAATAATTTTGAACCTAATTGAAGTTGAAATTCTAAGTCATTGTCAGGGTTATAGTTTCCGTGAGTTGAAAAGGTTGTTCTTGTCGATGGATGGTAAAACCTGTTGTATTCCTTATGAACTTCAGTTGCTCCTCCCGTGGCATCTGCTTTATAGAAGGTGATAAATGTGGCAGTGAGTTTCGACACAGAACGAACAACAGTGGTGTTTATTGTTGCTTGACCAACAACTGAATTAGACTGACAAATGTAAGTATTATATGTGATAGGTAATTCGTTGAGAAGATGTGAAACGTAACGATTGTGTAAATCATTATCCAAACTTACTACATCGCATTGAAGGAAGCAATTATTAAGTTCGTATTCTCCGCTTGTGCTTCGATGTGTGTTAGGCGTACTCTCAACGTCGGGGAAATCAGTGGAAACATCAGGTGAAACAATACAATCGGTGAAATTACTGACAAGTTCAAGTTCTAAAACGAGAGGACACGCTTTTAATGGAATATACTTAAACTGATTAAATAAACCAAGCATCGGTTTAAATCCGACAACCATTTCTGACGTAAAGCCTGGGATTGTTTCAGCGTTATAAGTTTTTCCAATAGTGCCAGTTGTAGGGTCAGCAAAACGTTGTGCCAAATCGTCATCGTATCTATATCCAAAACTTTGCGCGTCTTCATTGTCCCTTGCTCCATTTGACATCAAACAACTCATCATGTGATGGTTTCTATTGTAATAGTCAATGTCTTCAACAAGTTGATTACCAGCAATTAATCTTGCCCTTCTGAAAAAGCAGTAAGCAGGAGATAGAGGTCGTAACCGTTTGTTGCTTGTATTTTCCTTGTTCGAAACATTGAAAAACACCATTACCGATTGGGGGTCTAACCAACTATTATCTTCTGCATTTAATGCGATTTTCAATACACGATTTCCAGACGAAGGTTTATAAATATTTGAACCAGACGGGAAGAACGAAACGCTACGACGCTCATTTATATAACTTGCACCTTTGTTTAATTTGAATGAGAGGTTGTCAATTAGAATATCTTCAGCACTAAAAGTTTCCATTGCTATATATAATTTAATTTAGAAATAATTTAAACTAAACTAAATTAAATAATTTAGTGTAATCCTTTTGATTAGAAATATTATTTTTAAATATTTTCATTTTCTTTTTCTTAATCTTATCTTCAACTGGATTATTCCCTTTTTCTTTCTCCATTACTAATTCTCTAATTTCTTCATATGTACTTTTCTTATACTTTTTATTTTCATTCTTAATCATATCATCCGTTGTTTCATTGTCATATTTCTCATTAATATTATTATGATAATAAATTTATGTTTTTTCTTTTTACTATATTGTCAATGTCTGATTGAGTGTGATTACATCTGTTGTTGTCATTTAATAACAAGAACTTATTATTTGCGACTTTTGCTTTAAACAAGATAAAATTATAACATTTGGAATATTCAAAACCTCTAAATATATAACATCCACATTGGCATTTTACATATGTTCGTTTATTATCTCTATATAAATCCATTAATCTTTGTTCAATTGTTAATGGTGTATGTGTTGTTTCAATTTCTGTCAAGTTTTCATTTAACTGATTATTCATATATAATATTATATAGTTATATATTTAAGTACTTATTTATAATTTTACATTATTTTATAAGTTATTTCAAGTCCTTTGTCTTTTCCTTCATCGTGAAAAGAACTATTATAAGAATGAGCAGTTAAAGGGTTTAATGTGTGGTCATTTGTTGTAATTGCTGACATATCAAAAATTGAAATTGGGTCAAATGCACTTCTAAATCTTATGTCGTCTCCATAAGTTTTTTTCAAATTAAATACAGGAGCGCCATAAGTTGTAGTGCTAAACCTACCGTTGTAATTTTCATTCAAGGAAAGGGCAACAGAACCACCAAGAGAGTGCCCTTTTAAGAATTTAATATTAGGATTATTCTTTATTACTTCTTCTGCATCTTGATATCTTTCACTGTATTTTGTAAGTCCAAAGGGTATTTTTGTTATATCATCCCAAATGTCTCGTAGTCCATTTTTTCCAAATGTTCCGCTTATATATAGTTTATTTCCGCTCACATATAAACCATTATTAGCATCATATGCTCGTTGTAACCCCTGAGCACACTTAAATTATTTTCTGGATTATAACTATTTAATATTTTGTCAGTTTGTTTCATAACATTAGTTATTTTAGTTGTTTTCTTGTAAGGTTGATAATGTTTAATTTTCCCATGCTTCATTTCATAAATTAACTTTTTTATTATTAATCATATAATTAAAGTTATAAATTAATTTCTCAATTAATTAATAATGCTGACATACGACGAAGTCCTAAGCAACAGAATAATTTTTAATTAGAAAATTTATTTTCTAATTAAAAATATATTATGTTGACATACAAGAAGGTCTATATTGACAGTGCTCATAGGATTAGAGGCACATCATCGAATTTCAGAGTTGAATTGCCGGAAACATTACAAACGGACAACGGAGTTCATTGCTACATTCACGAAGTAACATTGCCTAACTCTTGGTATTCAATACAGTCAGGATTAAATAATATACTATACTTTTATTCTTCTCCGTTAGTTCCAGATGAAGATAATGCAAATGTTCATTGGATAGCTGTTGCATTGGCAGAAGGAGTTTATACTGGTACAGAACTGGCAACAGAGTTAAAAACAAAAATTAACGGTATTGTTGATAATGTTAATTTCTCAAATACTTATGAAGTTACTTACAGTGTAAAAACTAATAAAATCACGATTTCTTCAAACTATGCCGATAGACAATTTGCAGTTCAACTGAGGAACAAATGAAGATAATATATGAAAGTTATATTTGGATTGGAAGTTTTGATGCTAATGATTTAAAGTCTGTTAATGAAGTTTTAGGAAATTATCAAATGAATGTTTATCAATATGGTAATGCTTATGTTTCTGTTTTCGTTAATCTTCAACCCATTAGAAATATTTATATTCATTCTTCTCAATTGTCTAATTATAATCAAGTAAATTTAAGAACGGGCGATAGCACAGTTGTTAAGAAAGTACCAGTCACAGCACCACATGCGGGAATTATTTTTGATGGTGACGGAGTAAATGCTTTGGACTATTTAGATGTATCTAATAGAACCTTTAAACAATTGGATTTTTGGATTTCTAATTCAGCAGGGAATGAAATTAATTTGAATGGGGTAAATGTATCCCTGTCATTATTGTTTGTGAAAAGCGATATTATTTAAATATATTCTATATAAAGAAATAATATTATTTAACAGATATAAACAGAATGGAACAGAATTATATAGAACAAATAGCGTCCAAAAATAAGAAAGATTACAACAATAGTAAAATTTATTGCATTAGAAACAGCATTAACGATATGATTTATATAGGAAGCACGACGCAGCCTTTAAGTAAAAGAATGGGCGAGCATAGAAACAATATTAACTGTGTAAAATGTAAGAACTACAAATTATATGAAACAATGAGAGAATTAGGACGATATAATTTTTACATTGAATTGTTAGAAAATTATGAATGTAACAATTTAGAAGATTTACGAAAGCGAGAAGGGGAATTAATACGAGAATATAAGACAGAGTTAAATAACAGAATAGCAGGACGAACAGGGAATGAATGGTATTATGAAAACAAAGACAAGAAGAAAAAATATTATGAGACTAACAAGGACAAAATCAAAGAGTATCAAAAAGAATGGTCAAGTAAAAACGAAGATAAAATTAAAACATATCGTGAAACAAACAAAGAAGACCGCAAGGATAAAGCAAGGCAACGAAGTAAAGAATGGTATGAAATCAACCGAGATAGAAAAAAGGCATATCAAAAAATGTATCATAACACTTTAAAATTGAAATAATATATATAGATTTTCCATATGGAAAATCTATATATATTATATGTCAAGTATTGAGGTAGTAGATGATAATAATGAAACTAAAACAGAAGAAGCACCTGTTAATAATGAAGTCGTTGAACAAAATGAAACAGTTAATGAAGAACCAACGCCAGAAGAAGTTATTCCTGAACCAAAAGCGAAAGCAAAAGCATTACCAAGAACTAAAAACGAAGTTGAATTAGTAGAATGTGAACAATGCTCTAAAAAGATGACATTGAAAAGTTTGAGACACTCACATCCCAAAAATTGTAAGGGAGCACCTACTGAGTTATTACCAGTCAATCCACAAAAGAATATTAGAAAGATAAAACCAGAAGTAAAAGAAGAAATTAAGAATGAGATTAAACAAGAAGTGATTAAAGAAACTATTAAGAAACCCACGGCAACAGAATTATTAAGCCAACATTATGAAGAACTTAAACAAAAGAAAAAACAAGATAAACAAGAAAAAATAAACAAATTATCTTCAATGTTTTAAATAATAATCTAATTATAATATATATTATTCATGCTTACGAGAAGTCATAGAAATGTAGAATTTAAAAGGGCGCCACAAGTAGAACGTCATCATAATGTTTCAGATTTATGGGGAGTTGCTTCAAGAATGAATTATTTTAAACAGTTGAAGGACACACTGGAAGCGAGACAATCACAGGGAGCATTAATAAAGTATAGAAATGATTTAGCTGAAAGCAACAGAACCGAAAGTTACAGAAAGGAATTAGACAGAATACGAAAAATATTAGACAACGCACGGTCACCAGATGGAATACAAACAAAGGAACAACTAACTGTAAGAAAGAAGCATTTAGAAGAAATGATTAAGAATATCTCTGATTAATTTATTTTTCTAAATAATTAATATACTATGATTAAATCAATTAGCAGATTGAATACAGTAGGACCGGTAAAAGTAGGTTCATTGAAATCACAATTACATTTGAGACCTTCTTATGATGAATTGTTAAAAGAAACGTTGGTAGGATATGAGAACCGTCCATCAATTGAAAATGTGATAGACAGAAAAGCGACAAGATACAGATTAAACCAATACGGTAGTCAGTTTGATAATAAGGACGTCTTAGACATTCAAAAGAAACAAGAACTAGACCGGAGAGGAGAAGTTATGAAAGGAGCAATGTCGGACGTTGGTAGTGTAAGAGCTAAACTTAATGACGAACTGAAACTTGCTGACACACTGAAACAACACCAGTCTTTCATTCAAGAAGGACTAACGGAAGCACAGAAACAGAAAGAAGAACTTACTGAAAGAATGAGACTTTGGAGACAACAACACGAAGAAATGGCAAGTGCTGTTTCGAAGAGTTCATATCCTGCCGGTGTAGAAGTTCATTCAATGGTGTCCGCTAATGAAATGCCAGAATTAGAACCATTAGAGGAAGGGGAAGAAGAAGATGAACGAGAAGACGACCCAGTTGTTGAAGTAGAAGCAATGAACAAAGGTAAAGATGATGACGATGACGCGCAAACAACCGTTACTAATGCTGAGATAATGGAAATGCATGAAAAAGCAAGCGAGTTGGAATTACAAAATGTCGAAAACGAAGAAGTTGATGACGAACGAATTTTCAAAAATTATTTAACTAGTATAAAGTGGTTGTGGCCGGTGTATTTATCGAAAAATCCGGGAACTATGATGGATAACATAATTTCAATACTACATCAATTTAATGTAATAAATGCAGATAAATACGATGAGTTCAAAGAATTATTAGACGAATATAACAATGCAAGAACAACAGAAAGAAAAGGAATTCGTGCTCGGATAGAAACATATTACAATGACAATGTTTATAACAAATACTTCAAACAGAAACCAAGTTCATCAACTCAACAATAAAAAATATATATAATATTTAATATGACTAATAAATATTATGGATTACGCCGACGCCCTACTTTTGAAGAAATGCTAAAGGAAGCGATGACGCACAGATTAAAAATTGAGATCATCCCCGAAAGACAGGTAATTGACTTGTCAATCAACAATATAGATTTTGACGATTTTGACCTTTCAAAATACGATAGGAGACTACGGTTGAATGCTAGGGTTCAAACTGATAAACAAGTTCTTCAACACGAATTGTTCCCTGATATGTTTGATGAAGTAGCGCCAACATCACAGTTATATGAAAACAACGAGGCAGACGCACAAACAACACGATATATAGCAAAGGATTTTGCTGATGAAATTTATAGTAATGCAATTTCAGGACCAAAAGATGAACCAAAAGATGAACCAAAAGATGAACCAAAAGATGAAAAGCAGGAAGATTTACAAAGTCTTCATTTAACATCATCATCGTCATCAGCAACAACCGAAAAAGATAAGAAAGAGGAAAGCCGAGAAATAAAATCGTTAAGAAACATATTTTTAGGTGGAGAAGACAAGAGCGTATTTGAACTATTCAAACGTGACAAGAAGACATCCACACCATCAGAACAATCAAGGGAACAGGAAGAAGAACAACCAAGGGCATCATTCTGGTCAAGACGACAGGTAGAAGCAAGAAGCAGAAGCCACTCACCAGAAGAAAGACGAGGTAATCAAATGAACAGAAGACAATTAGAAACAAGAAGCAGGAGTAGAAGCCCAGAAAGCATAAATACAAAAAGTAGCCGAGGCAAGAAGAAAAAATAAAAACTACTTAAAGACAAAACGCCCTAGTATAGTAAAATGACAGGAATTTTTATTAACGGTAATAGTAAACAGAGAATAACGAATGATGAATTTGATATGATGGTTGAACTGATGAAAGCAGAAAACGACTTAGTCTTACAGATGATAAGCGAACAGAACCAGACTTCGAGCGAGGACAGCGAGCAACCCGTGAGGTGGAGGGACGACCAGAAAAACTACCACCAGAATTACTACAACAAAAACCTAAAACAGTCTTACACTTGTGAGGACTGCGGAAGGACGATATCAAGCAAATCAAATTTATCTAAACACAAGAAATCTAAAATTTGTTTGCAAGCTTCGCGATAATGCGCATTATGAAAAAAATAATAATCATTCATCTTATTAAAAACACTTAATGAGATTAATGCGTTCATTCACAACCCGAAACCCATTTTCTCCAACAGTCAACCCCAGCCCGAAAAACTACTTAAAGAGAAAATACCTTATATTATATAGAGTATAGTATTATGGTTACCATGTCAGAAAATAAAATCATAGATTTCATTTTAAACAGCCAACAAGGCGAACTAATACAAAAAGAAGAGAGGCAAACACAAAAACTCAAAATAGGTGATAAGACCTACAGATATGATAAGAACAAACCAGTTTCAAACGTATTGAACACGAAACTAAAGGAAGTGGCAAGGAGTGACGGATATAGAAAGCATGGCCTTTTAATGAAAGGTGCTAATTATCTAAAACTAACGAGAGGTAGACCCTTACAGGATTATGTCAGGCGATTCAAGTCCAAAATCACAGACGAGCAACAAGCGTTCAAGGGATACGCCAACACCTACTCGGTAAGTGATATAAGATTAAAGGGGTTGAAAGGTTTATCCTACTTAAAATACCAGAAGCAACGACTGGCCGAATTCCTGAACAGAAGCCCGAACATGAAAATAATCGTGGAAACTGATTTATCATTCAAAAATCCCGACAATGAACTTATTCAAAGGAGGTTAAGAAGCAGAAGATACAATATTCATAATCCCGATGAGTTGAACAACGTCTTAAACAACATTGGTCATGACATTGAGACACAAATTGAAGTAGTCGAAGACGTTCAGTCGAGTTTGGTTCTTGTACAAGTTGAAAAGTTAGTCATCAGTTATGATAGGTACAATCCTACCCGTGGTTCATCCTTTATTCCATTGCCCGACTGGGTGGCAAACAAAAAGGCTTGTATTAATATTAAAAATGAGGATGACTTATGTTTTAAATATTCCGTTCAATGTGGATTTTATGAGTTATTCAAAAAAGACCATCCCTGCGACATGTATCATTATAAGAAATATGTTAACGATAGTTTCATCAAGTGGGATAATGTTAACTTTCCAGTAGGTAATGATGAAATAGAACAGTTTGAAGAAGATAATAAACACATATCGGTCAATGTTTATTACATCAACCCCGATACGAATAGTAAAACGATTTTATTATACAAAAGAAGCAACAACCCACAAGCACAACACAAAATCGATTTGATTCTGATGATGTTAAATCCCATTACGCTTATATCAAAAAGTATGATAAGTTAATGAGTAGTCAGACTAACAAGATGAAGGCGAAGAAGTATCACTGTAGAACCTGCTCACATGGTTTCAAGACCGAAGAACTTTTAAAGAAACACGAAGAACAGGGATGTCTAGCAGTTGAGGGTCAAAAAATAGAAATGCCAAAAGCAGGTGAAACAATAGCATTCAAAAACCATTTCAAGAAACTTAAAGCTCCATTCGTAATCTATGCCGACTTTGAATGTTTAACTGTTCCAATTGATGTTAAAAGCAAATCGGCAAAAGCTAAAACTACATCATATCAAAATCATCGTCCCTGTGGTTTTATGATTAATGTAGTCAATGCTATAACCGGAAGTAGTGAGCCTTACTTATACAGAGGTGAAGATTGTATGGATGTGTTTGTAAAAAGAATGCATAAAGTGAAATGGGATGTTTTTGAGAAAATGAAGGAGGTCAAAGACCGTATTGAAACCGAGGAGGACTGGGAGGACTTCAATACTGCCACTAACTGCTTCATTTGCGGAAACAAGTTTGAGGAAGGTGAAAAGAAGTGTTGGGACCATTGCCACTTTACGGGGCAGTCTAGAGGATGCGCCCACGAGGACTGTAATCTTCGATTTAGTATGAGATATTATAAAATCCCTGTGTTTCTTCATAACATTAAAAACTATGATGCCCACTTAATCATCAACAAGGCTCACGAACTGAACAAGAATTCTAAAATAGAATGTATCGCTCAGAACAGCGAAAAGTTTATAACCTTTGGTTTTAAAAATCTTTGTTTCAAGGACAGTTTCAGTTTCTTATCGTCTTCGTTGGATAAGTTGGTGAAGTTGAGTAAATATGAGGATGATAAAAAGCGTGAGAACTGGAAGAACAATTTCAGATACAGCGTTAGAAACCCGTATGTTAAAACCGATGAAGATTTGGATTTATTGACTTATAAGGGTATTTATCCCTATGACTACTTTGATGATTTTGAAAGATTTAAGGAAAGGGCTTTACCACCGAAAGAAGCGTTTTACAGTAAATTGAGTGAAGAACATGTAAGCGATAAAGATTATGAAAGGGCACTGAAAGTATGGAAGCACTTCGGGATTAGAACACTCGGACAGTATCACGACTTGTATTTAAGAACTGATGTTTTACTACTGACCGATGTATTTGAAAACTTTAGAGACTTGTGTATGGAATACTACGGTTTAGACCCCGCTCATTATTATACGTTGCCAAATTTTACGTTTGATGCCATGCTTTTAAAAACTGGTGTGGAAATAGAACAAATCAGTGATAAGGACATGTATGAAATGATTGAGAAGGGTATGAGAGGTGGAATGTGTCAAGTCAGTCATAAATTAGCAGTGGCAAATAATAAGTATATGTTTGGAAAATATGACAGTTCAAAACCGAGTAGTTACATAAATTACTTAGATGCTAATAATTTGTATGGCTTGGCAATGTCCCAGAAGTTGCCATTGAAAAATATCAAGTGGGCAAAAAAAACGCCCAGTGTTGAAAATTGGAATGAAAACGATGAGTTCGGTTATATCCTTGAAGTGGATTTAGAATATCCTGAAGAATTACATGACTATCACTCCGACTATCCACTAGCACCTGAAATAATGAAAGTAAAAGTGGATATGCTTTCCGATTATCAAAAGCAAGTCTATAAAATGTATTATGACGGAAAAACTCCGAAGGACGAGAAAGCCAGTAAGTTAATATTAAATCTAAAGGATAAAGAAAAATATGTGGTTCATATCAAGACTTTACAGTATTATCTAAAAATGGGTTTGAAAATGACCAAAGTCCATAGGATAATAAAGTTTCAACAGAGGGCATGGTTGAAACCGTGGATTGACTTCAACACTGGTAAAAGGAAAGAAGCCAAAAGCGATTTTGAGAAAGAACTCTATAAGCTGATGAATAATAGTGTATACGGAAAAACTATGGAAGACAAGCGAAACCATATGGACTTTGAACTGGTGGATAATGAAGTTAGATATGAGAAATGTGTGAATAATCCAACATTCAAAAACAGATTTATTATAAATGAAAATCTGGTAGGAGTTGAAAAAACTAAAGCAAAACTGAAACTGGATAAACCAATCTTTTTAGGAATGACTATTTTAGATTTAAGCAAACTACATATGTATGAATTTTATTATGGTGTCCTTAAGAAGAAGTATAACGAAAACATCAAATTAGTATATACAGATACTGATAGTTATGTAATTCAAACAATGACTGATGATGTCTATAAGGATTTTAATGAGATAAAGCAACACATGGATTTTAGCGACTATCCACCTGAACATCCATGTCATGACAAAACTAATAAAAAGGTCTTAGGAATGTTTAAGGATGAATGCTCTGCAAAGATAATTACCAAATTCATAGCTCTCAAGCCAAAGTCATATGCTTTTACAATACACGGTGAGGATGATGAACATAAGAAATCAAAAGGTGTCGTGAAGCACAAGGTGAAAAAAGAACTGACTTACCAAAACTACCACGAAGCATTATTTCAAAACAAAAAGCATGAAATAACATATAATTTTATTCGTAGTCGCAACCATCAATTATTTTCAATGTCTCAAGTTAAGCAGAGCTTGAGTAATCTTGAAAATAAAAGACATTACTTAGATGCCTTTACTTCTTTACCCTACGGTCATTACAATCTACGTTAAAGAAAAGATAACTAAGGTTATTAATGGATACTAATAGATATAAACACGGTAAAATTTATAAAATAACTGACGTAGGTTATAACAAGTGTTATATTGGAAGTACCTGCGAGAGTTTAAGTCAGAGAATGACAAGACATAGAAGTAATTACAAAATACATCAAAATCAAAAGTATGGAAGGATGGCGTCATTTGAACTGTTTGATGAATACGGTTTGGGCAATTGTAAAATTGAACTTATTGAAAATTACCCGTGCAGTAGTAAAGAAGAATTACAAAGACAAGAAGGACACCATATAAGCAGAACTGACTGTGTGAATAAGCAAGTCACGGGAAGACCAGCAATAGAATACCGACAACAACCAGATGTTAAAGAACATAGGAAAGAGTATAACAAAGAATATAGAGCACTGAACCGTGATAAACTAAATGAGTATGATAAAGCAAAATATGAAAGGAAAAAGGAAGAAAGAGGGAAAAAGATAGAATGTAATGTATGCCATCAACTTATTAGGAATGACTGGATGAAGAGACATCAAGCATCAATCAAATGTCAATCAAACAAAACAAATTACAATGAAAGTAATGAACATATTAATATCTAAATAGTTCTAATAAACAATGAACTTAAAAAGGGGATACCGTGTCCCAGAAAAAGGGGATACCGTGTCCCAGAAAAAGGGGATACCGTGTCCCAGAAAAAGGGGATACCGTGTCCCAGAAAAAGGGGATACCATGTCCCAGAAAAAGGGGATACCGTGTCCCAGAAAAAGGGGATACCGTGTCCCAGAAAAAGGGGATACCGTGTCCCAGAAAAAGGGGATACCGTGTCCCAGAAAAAGGGGATACCGTGTCCCAGAAAAAGGGGATACCGTGTCCCAGATTTTTGGGGTTGGGACTTCCCTGCTTCAAATGCTGACGTTTTTCACCTTCCACCTGTCTTTGCTTTGTATTTCTAACTGTAAATAAAATACCACCTTACGATTGTGTTAAACAGTTTCTTAAAATCAGTAAGAAAAATATGAAATGATTGATGATATATTATGGATGTTGGGTTATAGTCAAGAGAAAGGAGAAGATGTTAAAGAAAATATCAAATTATTTATTGAAAGTAAAAAGTTTAATGTTCAAAATACAGTGAGAGATATTAATATTATTTTTAAAATGATGTATGAAAGAAGTAAGACAAATCAATTAAATTATTATCCTGAACTGAAATTATAATCATAATATAATAATAACATGTAAAATCTTATATGTTATAATTATACTGAACTTTTAACCTATAAATGAAAATTAGTGAGAAAAACACTAACAAAACAAATGCACCACCAACACCCCAGAACTTGATAACTACTAAAAGGGTTAACTCTTTCAAATGAAAAAAATGTCGGCCCCCAGAAAATCCACCCCTAACACCCTACAACAAAATATAGGATGAAATCAAACAAGGGTGTTAAAACGTTGGATAACAACATTTGACCCAATAACCCCAACACTCCTCCCTCTCCCCCCAGCCCCCCTACTTTCTCCATTTTCCCCAAAAACAAAACAAAAACCAAAGCCAAAAAGCAAAAACAACAACAACCAGCAGTTTAAGGGGGAATCTCCTTTTGCGTGTCCCAGAAAAGTACAAGAAGCCAGCTTTATATCACTTCCACATTTGCGACGCCTGGGTTTTCTTTCCCACGTTGATCAGGACTTTGGACTTCTTGCAAGTTTCGAGGAAGCCAAGGAGTGGCTCGGAGCATGGGCAGGTCAAGCGGCGCCACATTCACAGATATGACTTTGCAGCTAAGCCCTTCAACAAGACATGTTTGCCTCTTCTCGGGATCTTGTGGCTCTTGGTAGTTTCTGCTACCTGGGACTTTTGCCTGGCATGTGTTTGATCACGGTGCTCCTTCGTTTTCATGGTGTCCTAGGCTTTGTTTGTTTGATGTGTGTCCCCTCTCGATGTCTCGACTTTTCTGCTGATCTTTGCAGGTCGGAGGCTGCTGCAACGATGGGATGCCCTGGCCAAGGCAACGCAGCTCTGAGCGGGCGAGTGGGTTGGTGGGTGAGTAGATGAGTGTGTGGTCAAGCTGTTCGAGAGTGCGAGAGTGTGTAGTGTGTGCGCATGCAAGCCGTGCCCGCCTGCATGCGAGCGTAGGTGTGTGCGTGTGTGCGTGCGTGCGTGCGCGTGCGCGCGTGGGTGCATGCATGCGTGTGTGTACGACGTGCGTGTGGGTGTGTGGGTGTGTGGGTGTGTGGGTGTGTGGGTGTGTGGGTGTGTGGGTGGGTGTGTGTGTGTATGGGTGTTTGTTTGTTTGTTTGTTTGTGTGTTTGTGTGTGTGCGTGTCACGGGCCGAGAGAGGACCATGACCTCTGTGTTTGTGTCTTTGTCTGTGTCTGCGTCTGTGTCTGAGTGTGTGTGTGTGTGTCTGTTTGTTTGTGTCTGTGTGTGTGTGTCTGTGTGTGTGTGTGTGTCTGTGTGTGTGTCTTTGTGTGTCTCTCTGTGTCTCTTTCTGTGTCTGTCTTTCTGTCTGCCTGTCTCTCTGTCTGTCTCTCTGTCTGTCTCTGTGTCTCTCTGTCTGTATGTCTGTTTGTCTGTCTCTCTGTCCGCGTTTGCGTGTCTGTGTCTGTGTCTCTGTGTGTTGTGCGTGTGTGTTTGTGTGTTTGTGTGTGTCCGGTGCGTGTGCGTGCGCGTGTGCGTGTGCGTGTGCGTGTGCGTGTGCGTGTGCGTGGGTGTGCGT
Organism: Effrenium voratum; assembly: GCA_963377175.1. Classification (NCBI taxonomy): domain Eukaryota; class Dinophyceae; order Suessiales; family Symbiodiniaceae; genus Effrenium; species Effrenium voratum. Next base: position 29,769 of record CAUJNA010000469.1, read on the forward strand.
GTGCGTGTGCGTGTGCGTGTGCGTGTGCGTGTGCGTGTGCGTGTGCGTGTGGGTGTGTGTGTGTGTGTGTCTGCGTGTCTGTGCGTGTGTCTGTGTGTGTGTGTGTGTCTGTACCTGTGTCTGTGCCTGTGTTTGTCTGTGCCTGTGTTTGTCTATGTTTCTGTGTGTGTGTGTGTGTCTGTGTGTGTGTGTGTGTCCGTGTGCGTGTGTGTGTGTGTGTGTCTATGTGTTTGTGCGTCTGTGTCTCTGTGTGTGTGTATGTCTGCGTGTCTGTGTGCGTGTGTGTGAGTCTGGGTGTCTGTGTGTGTTCGCGCTTGTGCTTGTGCTTGTCTTGGTATCAGTGTTTACTGTTTGTCTTTGTGTGTTTGTGTGCGTGTCTGCGTGAGTGAGTGAGTGAGTGAGTGAGTGAGTGAGCGAGCGAGCGAGTGAGTGAGTGAGTGAGTGAGTGAGTGAGTGAGTGTGTGTGTATGTGTGAGTGTGAGTGTGAGTGTGTGTGTGTGGGTGTTTGGCGTGCGTGTGTGTGTCTATGTCTGTTTGTCTGTGTGTCTGCGTGTCTGTGGTTTTGTTTGTGTGTGTATGTGTGTAGCGTGCTTCATATCTAGGTGGGGTATTTGCTTCAGAGATCCAACGTGCCAGGCAGTGAGATGCCAGCCGCCTATTTCTCCCGGCACGGCTCTGAGACAGCGTGGGGCGCGTTGCAACGGCCCCGGCCATCATAATCCACAACCCTTACATTCCTTGAATTAGACATATTAACACAGCCCGCGGTAGCAAAAATGGCATACGTCGACATGCCCCCTGCCCGCAGATGCCATTTAAAACGTGTTTTTTGCATCCAGGTCGGACAATGGATGTGCTAGATGCAGACTGGGCCCGCTCCCTAGCGTTGTTTTGCGGGCCAGCGGCCATGCATTCAGCGTGTTTGCGGGCATCTTTCGCACTGTGGGAGAACCTGGCCCTTGTACCGTGGCTTGGGCCCCTTCCCTTCCCCCAATGGGAACCCATCCAATCTGGCGATTTGCCCACATCGCGGTCTTGCAGAATCAAGCCTGGTTTGTGGCCTTATCCCTGTTGGCCCAACTACTGGACACCTGCCACTTTCACGTCCCTGGTCTCGCACAGTTTTGTTGATCCAGCCTGAAGTCAGGAGCGGATGGAGGATGGCATGCACCTGAACGACTCCCTCTTGAACCTCTTCATGTCATCCCTGGCCCGGAGCTCAAGCACACGCCGCCGCGATCTCGCACTCGCCGGGCAACATGTCGCGGCTTATGAGGCCCCCAGCGGGGGGACCTTTGTGAAAGGGAACTTTGGAGAGGCGCCTCTAGAACTTTTGCCCTGAATGTTGCACCATGCTGCATTTCATTTTTTCATTGGCAAGCAGAGCGGCTGCAAGTATGGCGCGGTACTCGCAGCTCGTTGTTGATGCGGTTCTCAAGCCATCAGGTAATGCACATGAGACGCTCCCAAATCCTTTGCACATGCAAGCTGTGCTATTGGAATTGCGGGGGTTGGTCAAGTTGGTCCTTGACCTTAACAGAGTCGCAACTTTGCCAGCACCAGCATGCGGTGCATTGTAAGGGCCCAGTGCAGCAAGTACACCTTTCACTTCCGCGCGGGTCTCGCAGCTTCTTTGGGTCAGAGCGGCCCGCCTGTGCACCTCTGGCCGATGCTTTGACTCGGATGTGTGCCTCGCCATGAGGCGGAAGCGGGAGGTCAGGCATGACTTCGTGCTGGGCGCCAGCCCAGCCAACGAGGAGGAGGAGTCCGAGGAAGAGAGCGAGGCTGTGGTGCCCCGTGTGGATGGCCTCTCCTCGGAGGAAGCCAGAAGAATCATCCTCATGTGCCTCCTGAACAAGGCACGCCCGTTTGCCGGAACGGGGGACGGCGACCTCAGACCTGCCTGAGCACATAAGAGGCATATTTGGAGGGACAGCCGCCCTCAGTTTCCAGTCTGATCTGTTGCCAGTTGTGGTTGAATGAAGTTTGGGGATGCCGGGACGCCTGTCCATGCCTCACGTTGTCTAGTTCGAGAGTTTGTGGAAGACAGCGGCAAGAGAAGGCTGGCTGCAGGTAGGCCGATTGTGCCTTTTTCGGGTTCCCCGCTTCTGCTGCTGAAATCAGTCAGGGCTATCTTCCGTGCTACACGTCCAAGTTTTTTTTGAAGCAATGAACGCATGACGTATGACGTGTATGACATGACTTCCGGTAATGTGACAGTTGGGTGTTTGCTGGTTTGATGTTTTCAAGGAGTGCTCCTTTTGGGGTTGTTTTTTTAGCGGGCGCACGGGGGGAAACCACAAACCCAGGCCACTCGTACGCGTGCGGTGCAGGGCTTTTGCCTCGGGGGCGGCTTCGCGGTGGACAAAGCGCGCCTGGATGCCCTGAAGCTCCTGGACGAGGGGGACTTCCGGGCCCCGGCCTCCCTCATTGTGGATGGCCTCTTGGGTGAGGACGGGCTGTCTGAAAGGGGGCCGTTGAATCAGCGAGAGGGAGGGGTGTGTGAGAGGGAGGGATGTGGGAGGGATTGCTTTCAGAAAGGGGGCCTCGGCGGCAGACACGAAAAAATCCGATACATGCACAAGCCACCGGAAAGCAGCAGGTGATTTTAGGACTGACCTTATGTATCCTTTTGATCCGGCCTTTGAATCTTCTAAAGGATTGTGTGATCGTGTGAGAGAGGGAGGGATGCGCGATGCTTCTGGGTTGTTCGTATTGCTTGGTGTTTTTCTATGCGTTCGTTTGGTTTCGTTGCTGGTCTTGCTGTGGCAGTTGTCTAAGTGGCGGAGGGAAGAAATGCATGCCAAGCAACACCATGACAAAGACTTTCCTGGATCGACCGCGCTACCGTCACGGCGGTATTCTTTCTAATCCTGGATGTGTTAGGCCAGAAGCCCTTTGTAGAACAGTTGCAGCCGAAGGGGGCCGCAGACGTAACTGTATTGGTGTGTATTTGTCTCTTGGAACCAGGCCTCGGGCATAATACTCAATCTGCCTGGTTTTTGGGGTGTGTGCCGGAGGGGTCCGCGCTCCAAAGGAGGGCTCGGCGGAGATTAAGCACTTGGAGGGCTACAACTACGAGGCCCAGCAAAGGTTGGGCCTGAAGGAAGCAGACACAGTGCTCAGCGATGTTTGTCAGGTGGTGACCTGGATCAATTTATCAAGATCTCTGAATGTTGCCCGCCCGTACGTATCGTCTTGCTTCGTATGTTTGTAGTTTTCCTCAAGTGTTCTGTCTTGTTTTCCACGCTCCAATGGTGGAGTACCCATCAAAAGCAGCCAACAGACCGGCGTTTCCGCCCGTGCAGGTTTTTTCTTTCTGGGATATCTTTACATGTGCAGGGGAAACTGTACAAATCGATTTTTGGAGGACTGGAGCTTCTTGAGTGGGGTGCCTCTTTCCGACCGGCACAGGGTCATTATCTCACGCTGACCTCCCCGAAACATCTCGCTATTTGATGCGGTTGAGCATTCTGAGCATTCTACAATGTACATGTCAAATGCAACACGCTGGCCGAACTGAGCATCACAGCCTGTTCAAAAGCAGTTGCTGGACTTGACCACGCTTCGCTAGTAAATGTTTTGATCAAGACGCATATATCTATAATATATAAATACATCATATATATATATATATATATTTATATTATCTCTCTCTCTCTCTCTCTGCGGCATGTGTTGAATGAGCCTTGGCTGTTCCCTTGCAATGCACAGACAATGCCCTGGCAAACCGGCAGCCGGCCCAGGTGAGCTCCATGGATTCCATGCTGGAGTGCCGAATCGGCAGCCGGTCCCCGGCCATCCTCCACAAGGACGGGTTCGCAGGTCACTGCACTCGAACACGGACCTCCGGACACCCAAGGAAAACGGCTGGATTTTCCAAACGGGTGTGGCTCAAAATGAAAGAGTTAGGGGTACGCAGGTTTTAATCTTTGGTTCCATTTGCCGTCCATTTATTTGACCCACAGCCAAATGGGTATGGGTCTCGGACCAGGGTTCCATTTTGAGCACCTATTTTTGACCCACAGCCAAACAACCACGGTTGAAGGGAATCTTCCCCAGAATTAGCTCCCCTTTTTGATTTTTTGTTTTTTGGGGACCCTTTGTTTTCCACTAACCAGGCAAAAAGGTAATTTGTTCCTGGGTTCCTCTTCTTCCAGCCTAGAAACGGGGGACCAACCCCCAGACGCCCTGAAGACGATCCATTCCACGCCAGGCGGGCATCCCCAACGACGCGGAGGCACCGGAGCTGTCGCCTGTGGCTGCCCAGCAGCTTGGTCTGCCTATTTTGTAGCGAGCGCACCGGTTCGGGGGTATAAAAGACCTCAACGTGCCTGAGCGCAGTTTTTGAAACTATAATAATATTTGCAGAATGGGTCCCAGTTTCTCCTACCTATAGTTTGGAGCAGTGGGTTGAACGCATCTGACATGCGCATGAACATGTATGCATGTGCCCGCATGCGCCAACTTTCAGACGAGTGTTAATGTTCATTTGTATCTTATGTGTTTGCGTGATATTGCATAATGTAATGTAATGTGCTGTAACGTAATGCAACGTCATGTGGTGGTATGCACGTATGTGTACAATGCATGTAACGAATGTAAGTAAGCATTTGTATAATCTATGTATGCGTGATGCATGTTTGTTTGTGTAGTATTGTATTGTGTTGTTTGTACTGTACTGTAATGTACTGTTCTGTTCTGTTCTGTTCTGTCATGTATGTATGAATGTAATGTAATGTAATTTAATGTGCAGTAATGTATGTATGTATGTAATGTATGTAATGCACTGTATGTAAATAGGAATTTGTGCACGTAATGTAATGTAGTGTAACGTAATGTAATGTAATGTAATGTATGTATGGTATGTATGGTATGTATGTAATGCAGTGTCATGTAATGTAATGTAATGCAATGTCATGTAATGTAATGCAAGGTACGTACGTAATGTAATGTAGTGTAGTGTAATGTAATGTATGTAATGTAATGTAATGTAATGTATTGCAATGTAATGTAATGTAATGTAATGTAATGTAATGTATGCATGCATGCATGCATGTATGCAATGTAATGTAATGTAATGTAATGTAATGTAATGTAATGTATGCATGTATGTAATGTATGTATGTATGTACGTAATGTATGTATGTGTGTATGTAATGCATGTATGTATGTATGTATGCAATGTATGTATGTATGTAATGTAATGTAATGTAATGTAATGTAATGTAA
>CAUJNA010000469.1:37500-40000 GCA_963377175.1 Effrenium voratum
TATGTATGTATGTACGTACGTACGTATGTATGTATATAGGTATGTATGTATGCATGCATGTATGTATGTATGTAACGTATGTAATGTATGTAATGTATGTAATGTATGTAATGTGTGTCATGTATGTAATGTATGTAATGTATGTAATGTATGTATGTAAATTAAAAATGTATGTATGGTTGTATGCATGTAAGCTTGTATGTATGTATGAACTGTATCTATGTAATGTATCCATGTATGTATGTGTGTATGCATATGCATGGATGCATGTATGCATATGTAATGACATGTAATGTAATGTATGTATGTATGTGATGTATGGAATGTAATGTAATGTGATGTAATGTGATGTAATGTGATGTAATGTCACGTAATGTAATGTAATGTCATGTATGTTTGTATGAATGTATGAATGTGATTTAATGTAATGTAATGTGAGGCAACGTAATGCAATGTGATACAATGAGATATATCTGGTATTATGAATCCGTTTATATTTGTATTGTATGTATGCATGTATGTATGTAATGTAACGAAACGGAATGTAAAGTAAGGTATTGTAATTGTAATGTAATGTAATGCAAGGTAATCTGATTCATGCATGCATACATGCATGTGTAATGTATGTTTTTCTTTTTTTTTCTTCCTTTTTTTAATGTATGAAAGCCAATGTGATGTAATGTGTGTAATTCACTGTAGTGTACTGTAATGAAATGTAATGTAGTGTGGTGCATGTGCTTATTCATGTATGTATGTAATGCAATGCGATGTAATGTAGTGTAGTGCAAAATAACAGAGTGAATGTATGTGTATGTTGGTATTGTATGTAACGCATGTAACGTAAGGCAATGTACTGCAGTGTTTATTCCCCAGATAGCTGAAAGCTATAGGGGTTCTAACTTCTAATGAAGAGGGGAAAGTGATTTGCGAGATTGAGGGCCGGGTGCTAGGGGGCATGCAGTTTGAGGTGCTGGTGGATGCTGCTTTGCGAGCTTGACGGCCGGGTGCTAGGGGGCATGCAGTTTGAGGTGCTGGTGGATGCTGCTTTGCGAGATTGAGGGCCGGGTGCTAGGGGGCATGCAGTTTGAGGTGCTGGTGGGTGCTGCTTTGCGAGCTTGACGGCCGGGTGCTGGGGGGCATGCAGTTTGAGGTGCTGGTGGATGCTGCTTTGCGAGCTTGACGGCCGGGTGCTGGGGGGCATGCAGTTTGGGCTGCTGGTGGATGCTGTTTTGCGAGCTGGCCGGGTGCTAGGGGGCATGCAGTTTGGGGTGCTGGTGGATGCTGTTTTGCGAGCTTGACGGCCGGGTGCTAGGGGGCATGCGGTTTGGGGTGCTGGTGGGTGCTGCTTTGCGAGCTTGACGGCCGGGTGCTGGGGGGCATGCAGTTTGGGGTGCTGGTGGGTGCTGCTTTGCGAGCTTGACGGCCGGGTGCTAGGGGGCATGCACTGTGGGGTGCTGGTGGATGCTGCTTTGCGAGCTTGACGGCCGGGTGCTGGGGGCATGGGGGGCATGCAGTTTGGGGTGCTGGTGGATGCTGCTTTGCGAGCTTGACGCCCGGGTGCTAGGGGGCATGCAGTTTGGGGGTGGGTGCTGCTTTGCGAGCTTGACGGCCGGGTGCAAGGGGGCATGCACTTGACGACCGGGTGCTAGGGGGAATGCAGTTTGGGGTGCTGGTGGATGCTGTTTTGCAAGCTTGACGGCCGGGTGCTATGCAGTTGGGGGTGCTGGTGGGTGCTGCTTTGCGGGTGCTACGGGGCATGCAGTTTGGGGTGCTGGTAGATGCTGCTTTGCGAGCTTGACGGCCGGGTGGGGGGCTGCTGGTTTGCGAGCTGGCCGGCGAGCTTGACGGCCGGGTGCTTGGGGGCATGCAGTTTCGGGTGCTGGTGGATGCTGTTTTGCGAGCTTGACGGCTGGGTGCTGGGGGCATGCAGTTTGGGGTGCTGGTGGATGCTGTTTTGTTTTTCGAGCTGGCCGGGTGCTAGTGGCATGCAGTTTGGGGTGCTGGTGGATGCTGTTTTGCGAGCTTGACGGCCGGGTGCTGGGGGGCATGCAGTTTGGGCTGCTGGTGGATGCTGTTTTGCGAGCTGGCCGGGTGCTAGGGGGCATGCAGTTTGGGGTGCTGGTGGATGCTGTTTTGCGAGCTTGACGGCCGGTTCTAGGGGGCATGCAGTTTGGGGTGCTGGTGGATGCTGCTTTGCGAGCTTGACGGCCGGGTGCTAAGGGGCATGCAGTTTGAGGCGCGGGTGGATGCTGCTTTGGTTGTACCGGGTGCTAGGGGGCATGTTTGGGGTGCTGGTGGATGCTGTTCGCGTGTAACGGTTCGTGGCTGGTGTATCGTCATGATGTTCCCACGTTATGGTGTGTGGGTGTAGTGGCGCCGTGATGCTGTCAACATCAGGATGATGCAGAATTTCATTAAGCTGTCGCAAGATGGTTCGTGGCTGTGGTATCATCATGATGCTGCCTTTACCATCAGCATGATGCTGTTCGCATCACCATGA
>CAUJNA010000469.1:47500-62500 GCA_963377175.1 Effrenium voratum
GCTGATGCAACACACGCACGTTTTTTTTCACACACAAAGAGGGAGCTGCAACGGCACCGGGGACCAATGTACTCGTCGAGCCAGGAGCGTTGGGAGCACACGCGCCTGACTCAGCCCATCGGGGATGAGGGGCAAGAGCTAGATGAGACCATGCCACGGGAGTGGCAGCGGATGGCCAACCAGGTCTTCCAACTGGGGCCTCAGGTTATAGTCACGGGCGCCTTGCCATGTCACCCATCTTTCGCCGTTTTTTCCATTGTCATGTCACCCTTGTTCCACGTCGTTTTCCTTGTGATGTCATTCTTTTAACAGTAGTTAGTAGTTGTTTCGTTGTTTTTTCTTTTCTTGTCGCGGTTGGGCCTCGCAGCGGCATAGATTTTTCGCCCAGCTTTTGCATTGCCTTGCCGGTGGCCATGCGGGTGCCAGGCACCTCCTGCAAGCTGCCGGGGACCTACAGCGACGCGGGCTTTTGGTGCGGCATGGAGGCCGGCTGCGACCTCATCCGGGGCGTGCCGCAATTGCGCTGGGATCATGAGCAGTTCCTCGGTCCAACTTCGTGCTGGTTTTTTTGTTCAGTGGCTTCCTTGTCCGTTTTGTGTGGCCCAAAAAAGGTCGACCCGCTGTCGTGTTTTTTTTTTCTCCCATCGTTTGCAAACCTGAGTGAGGTTCTTCGAGGAGCAGCGGGACAGCTACAAGTGGGGGAAGACCTGTTGCAATCACGGAGCCTTCATCGACGGCATCGAGCCTTGAGAGATAATATTGGAGCATGCCTGTCAACACTGGGCTGATGAATCAGGATGTTTGCTCTTAAGTTGGGATGCTTTCTTGTCGAGTCCCAACTGAAATCCAACAAGGGGTCTAGCTCCCCGGTGTTGAAGCGTTTATTTTTTCCCACGCTGGCTCCTCTTTCTGGCAGGGCAACCCAATGCCAACCCTCCAAGCACACCAACGAATGCAGGGCAGGGGCATGCTCTGATGTGCCAAGATGCCGTGCGCTTGGCGCACCTTAGAGCTTTGGAGTCCTTTGCCGTTTTTGGCCGAGGACCAGTTCGACAATAAGTTCTTCGGCATCTCTCCCGCAGAAGCCAAGACCATGGACCCTGGACAGCGCCACATCCTTGAGACCTCCTACGAGGCTTTATTCTACGGCGGTTTTCAGACGCCCGCCCGCGGGTTTTCAGGGAGTTTCGTGGTTTTGCAGCTAGGGGAAGTGAACATGTTAGTGAATTTTCTCTTTTATTGGTGCTTCACGTTGAAGTCTTCACACACACACACAGCACGCACGCATCCGTTCCCACCCACCCACACGGGCACACACGTACGTATTAACCCACGCACGAATCCGCACGCATTCATCCACACAGACACAGACACAGAGACACACACACACACACATCCCACGCACCGATGGACGAGCTCGCTCTTATACGATGCATGCGCGCACGAGCAAGCGCAAGCGCAGGCTCATACACCCGGCACCCACGCAGCCATGCACACACGCAGGCACACGCACACGCACACGCACACGCACACACACACGCACACGCACACGCACACGCACACGCACACATCACATCACATCACATCACATCACATCACATCACATCACATCACATCACATCACATCACATCACATCACATCACATTACATACACATTACATACACATAATTACACATACACATGCACACACACACACACCACACCACACCACACCACACCACACCACACCACACCACACCACACCACACCACACCACACCACACCACACCACACCACACCACACCACATCACATCACATCACATCACATCACATCACATCACACCACACACCACACACCACACACCACACACCACACACCACACACCACACACCACACACCACACCACACCACACCACACACCACACCACACCACACCACACCACACCACACCACACCACACCACACCACACACACACACACATACCCATGCCCATGCCCATGCCCATGCCCATGCCCATGCCCATGCCCATGCCCATACCCATACCCATACCCATACCCATCCCCACACGCACACACACACACAGACACAGACACAGACACAGAGACACACACACACACACATCCCACGCACCGATGGACGAGCTCGCTCTTATACGATGCATGCGCGCACGAGCAAGCGCAAGCGCAGGCTCATACACCCGGCACCCACGCAGCCATGCACACACGCAGGCACACGCACACGCACACGCACACGCACACGCACACGCACACGCACACGCACACGCACACGCACACGCACACGCACACGCACACGCACACGCACACGCACACGCACACGCACACGCACACGCATCACATCACATCACATCACATCACATCACATCACATCACATCACATCACACCACACCACACCACATCACATCACACCACACCACACCACACCACACCACACCACACCACACCACACCACACCACACCACACACACACATACACATACCCATGCCCATGCCCATGCCCATGCCCATGCCCATGCCCATGCCCATGCCCATGCCCATGCCCATACCCATACCCATACCCATCCCCCCACACACCACACACACACACAGATGCACTTTTGCGCACGCACCCACGTGCACGCACCCATGCCACGCACGCACGCATGGCCTGCTGCAAACACGCATGAGCGGCGTTTTTGGGCCGCAAGCTAATTTCGTAGGGAGAGATTATTGAACATGTGCACCTGTTCGCGTCATTTCGCGTCCGCATGCTTCCGCGCGCGTGGCTGCTTCGGTCTTCTTCAAGTCTTGGCTTGCTGTTGGCAACTGCTCTTCTATTAAGGATTGTGTGTCTTGATGCAGCAACACCTTTCTGCTTCTACTGTAATTGTTCCTCCGTGCTTTTTCCACGCACGCAAACTGATATCAGCCACAAAGCTTCCACAAACCTTCATCGAAAGAAATCCCTTCTGCGAAGCCTTCCGCGGAAGGTTTGCAGAAGCAAACATGAAACACACGTGCCGAAGTTCACGGAAGGGGCCGCTTGGCCCGCGGCATTGCGTAAGGGTCCGCGGAAGCTTGAGCAATGTCCAAGCAAGTTTGGGAATAATTACGCCAGCATAATTAGACCCCAGAGAGCGCAAAACAGGTCACAGCACCTCCAGCCGGCACCAGCGCCCCAAAACAGCACCAGCACCCTCAGCGCCCCAGCATCCAGCCGTCAATCTTGCCACAAAGCGCCCACACACACACAACCACACCGTCACCAACAGCACCTACGCCAGCGCCCCGAAACAGCACCTGCACTAGCACCCCAATCTGCATGCCCCTAGCACCCAGCCGTCAATCTCGCAAATCCCTTTCCCCTCTTTATAGAAGATAGAACCCCTATAGCTTTCAGCTATCTGGGAAAAACCAACGCTCACATGCCCACATGCGTGCGTGCCACAGCTGCCCTATGTGGGGTGCCTCAGGAAAAAGAGCCTGATGAGATCCCTGATCGGCTGCTACGTTGGCGCCGCCGCATCTGAGGTTGCATTTGCAGCTAACTGTGCACCCGCCGTGTTTGGAAGTTGGTTTGGGTCGGTTTTGGATCAGAGTCATTCGGTCAGCAAAAGCTCACAGCAAACTTGGTGATGCAACATATGTTTCAATATGGCGAGGCATATCACGCAGAATTCGATAGCGTTTTCTGGTTGCAACTAGCTCTGTAGCTGACATGTTTGAAGTAGCAAGTGTGCAAGCAAGTGGGTGGGTGGGCGCCATGCGACAATTGCAACTTGTGATTGGCGCTTTTGGCGCTTTTGTCCACTCTTGAAACCATACAGATCTTTGTCCAACTTCTTGCCGTGACACCATGTGACACCTTTCGGCCAGGCACTATCTCCGGCACCGGCGGCGCCAGCAGTATCACCTCCAACCGAATTTCCTTTTGCCTGGGCATGCAAGGGCCCAGCTATACCATCGACGCTCAGGGGGCCTCTTCCCTGGCGGCCACTGAGCTGCGGGGCAGGGCTTCGCCTTTTCCATTCTCTTCCATTTGCTCGAGATGTCTTAGATTTTCCCTGGTGTTAAGAGGAATTTATCACCACTGGACAGATTCATGTTTTTGTTCCTTCTGTTTTTCAGGGGACTTAAGCAAACGGATGTTGGCCATTGGATAACCAGAGGGACCTGCTCTCTTGCGCTCCCCCGCTGGGTCAATTTGCTCAGGCACTGACCAACGGGGCCATGAGCTTAAGGCTGCAGACCGACCTCTACAAGCCGAACCACACGGCGCTGATTGGTGGCACCGTGGCGCTTCCAAAAGCCTTGGGAGCCAGCGGTGCGGTTTTTGGGCGAGGGTGAATCGAGGGGTTTACTTAGGTGTTCAAACCACTTGGTAGTCAACCCACTTGGTAGTCAGGTCATGGCCCCGGTTTTTTGGGCCAACAAAGGTTTGCTTTCTTTGGAATCATGAGTCTAACCTACTTAGACGAGGGTTGAGCACCCAATCTGATTTGATTGCATGTGCAGGCCCTGAAGGTTGGGTGAGCTCATGTAAACTCATGTGTGGGGACCAAATGGACCAGCGAACAAATCGGAGGCACTCCTAGAACTATTTTCTGCGGCTATTTCTTACCCGAATGCCCAATGATTCAATGTGTCCTTGGGCCGCTCGAGAGGTTCAAAGGGTCGAGTTTGGTTTTCATGAAAGGTTGGGTCCGATATGTAGGGAGCCTTGGGGAACCTGGGGATTTCTTCCTTGGTCCACCTTTGGCGTGTCTCAGGAATCTACCTGATGATCGCCGGATCCACCTGGATCCTGATGAGCAGCAAGGGTCACCTGAGCCAGCAGGGCAGGTGCCTCACCTTCGACCAGAGCGCGGACGGCTTGGTGAAGAGCGACGGAGTGGCTAACCTGGTGCTGACCCTGGAGAAAGAGCAGGCAAGACCTTTTCGTGCTCATGGTTTGCCTGTTCCACTGCTTGTGGTTGACAAATCAGCAGCCCCCCCTGGTAGTGTTGAAACCCTTGTCAAGGGAGTCTGTTCATTTCAGTGGAAAAGGCAAACCCTGCTTTGGGTTGCCAAAAACATTCATCACCAAAAGGGGCACTGTTTTCTCCTCCATGGCGGCGGCAGGGCAGCTGAGTTTGCACAAATTGTCGTCAGCTCACCGGGGCTCAATGGGTGACTTGCATGGATTCGAAGCGATTCCAGCTTTTGACTTCTGGGTGCCCAGCAGTGGGGAAAGGCAACATGGAATGCAAAAAAAACAAAAAAACACTCTGATATTCATGTGCAAGACCATGTTTTTAGCCAAGCAGTTACGCGTTCTGGCACCAAGTATCCCATCAGCTCATCCAATGTTTGATCCAGAGTAAGTATGGCCTCAAAGTCTCAAACAGGAGAACTTCCAATCTTCAAGCGTTGTTGCTCAAGTCAGGGTAGAAAGGTGAGTTGGACAAGGAGGCAAGATGGAGATAGATGGGGGGGATGAATGGTTTTGAGATGCGGGCTTTCTTTGGATGGAGGTTGTGTTTGGGGGTTGTTCAAGAATGGGACATATGCGTGTTCCTGATCCAAACCGACGGTCAATCGGGACCATCCTTGGCCGGTCTTCTGGAGGTAAGCTCTTGAAAGTGGCTTGCTCGTCCCTCATTTCGACATGTCGCCGTGCTTTCGGGGTTCGGGAGCTTCTCTCACGGCCGTTCTGTTCCGTTTGGAAGTGAAGCCACTGCCGAGTGAGACAGTGGGAGCACCAGATGGATTTACCTCGCACCATTCCTGGCCAGACTCGGAGGCTTTTTTTCACATGCCTCACTTCGAATGCCGAAAACCGCACGGAGCCATAGCTCTGGCTTGGTATTGTGGCGGCGTGCACTTCAAGCCATAGCCCCCCCGTGCCAGGAGGAGCTGGAAATTCGGGGCACCATCGCTGCAACCCATGCCAACCACACAGGGCGGGGGGCATCTTTGACCGCACCTTCCGGGCCTCAGGCAGGGGAGGTCGGCCGCGCTTCCCCCATCCCATGCGGGTGAAGACCTGGATGGGCTTCTTTGGGTTTCCGTTCAGATCGAGGTACTTGTCAACATGGAACCCGACGTTTGGGACCCGATCTCTTTAAAGGAGCCCGGTCCAAACCGGGACCAATTCCCCGAAACGTCTGAGTTGGTTCCATGTGAAACGGGTGGGGATGGTTACCCACCATACCCACCGCCCCACTCAATCGCTGGGGGTCAAAGCCACCCACCATACCCGCCGCTCCATTCAGTCCCTGCAGCGTCGCAACGCGTCCCTCGCGTCCCTGTGAGGAAGGGGAGCTGATCCTTCAGGCGATCCGTCAGGCAGCCATTTCACCCTCCACCATCGATGCGGTGGAGTGCTTCAGCCATGGCCTGCTCATGCAGGATGCCGTGGAGGGGGAGGCGCCGAACGCACGCCAAAATGGGCGCCTAAACTCAGCTTCCCAGTTGCTTCGAACAATAGGTAAGAACTCTTGACTGCTATTGGGTTGGATCTTTAGACTTTAACTTTTTTAGAAATAAAGGTGTTTTCTACTAAACCCCCAAAAAGTTAAACTTTTTGCAGGGGGGTCAGCAGCAACCAAGAACTCAACTTCCCAGTTACTTCCAGCAATAGGTAAGGGTTTTCACGTGTACTTTCTGAGTGGGGGCCCTTGCTTGTGGTGTGGGAACTTGAAGCAATGGGAAACACAGCAACCAAATTCTCTCGCCGCCTTTGCGTTCAACGCCGCAAAGCAAACCGCCGGCCCTTCCCGACGACCAAGCCCAGGTTCCCAAAGCCGATTGTAGTTTATCTCCAAGATTTGATTTGGGGTGTCCCCCTCCCAAGGTTGTCATTCCTGAAATCTCTCCTCACGCCGTTTTTTTTTTTTCTCCCGGGTGTTTTTCTCTTAATGAGTCATTGTTGGGGGGGTGTCCCATCCAAATGAGTCATTTTCAATCAGGACCTTTCCATTTCGACAGAATCCGCGAGGTTTTCACCCCATCTCAACCAGGCGTTGAAGCGAACTCTGCGGGGCTATGGGGACAACGAGCTGCCGCTGGCCCTCAGCAGCGGCTTCAGCGCCTGTGGCATGCCCATGGAGGCCGCCGGCATGGCGCAGGCAAGCCCGTTGCGCCAACATGGTTTCAAAGACGCGTGACTCCCATAGCTGTCCTTGTTGGTTGCTTTGGTTGAAAAAGGGAGGGGTTTAGTTCACCTTGTGGTTCAAACAACTACCAGGGCCATCTATTTTCCCAAAAAGGACACCCATGCGAATGGCAACCCTGGACGATTTTCTGCTTTGGGTGTTGTTTCTTTTCAATTTGGGTTTTGGGTGTGAGACTGTCGGCAGCTGATTGCCATTCAGACTGTGGGCAGCTGATTGCCATTCTCATCACACGGGGCAACTGAGCGCTCCACCCCATGCGAGAGAGATTTGTTGAGCGGCCCATGGAATTTGAAGTCGCCCAGGTGCTCAAGGTGCTGCTCACCCAGAAGTATGGCGCAGTGGTTCCTTCTCTGCACTTGCAGCAGCTGAACCCGCACATCGAGGAGCCTGGTCAGGAGGAGCAGGCGCTTTTTAGCACCGAGCACCTGCAGATGGAGGGCTTGAGCACTTACTTTGGCATGACCGCCAAGAGCACCTGGGCCCCAAAACATCGTTTGCAGCAATCTTCAAATCTTGAAGGTTCACTCGTTCGAACCGCTCGTTTACCGTATACCGTATACCTATGTTGAGTGTTCTTTAAGGTTGCATAGTTAGGACGACTTTCTTTGGGCATGCCACCGCATATTTTTGAGTTTCCTTAGCGGAAGTCGACAGTGGATGGCCCACGACCCACTTGGCACCCAGGCATTGGCGGCACCATGTGCCATGTCATCACCCTGGGCCACTTGGCCTCCTTTCATTATGCAGCTCAGGCTGGCTTCGCTTGGTTTGGTTTGGGCCAAGGGAACGCGGAGGTAGCCGAGCCAGACTGGGGCTTGAAGGTGCTTCACACCCAGGAAGCGAAGCAGAAGGCAATGAATTTGAGCGGGCTTGCCCCAGGTTCCTCAAAGTCTTTGGCTGTAAGCCAGTTCATCCAGCGGAATGAGCCTCGATTGGTGCTGCAGAAGGGCAAATCAGAAACACGGACTTTTCTGGTTTACTGGACCCTGTTTGAACGTACGAGGCTTCGTCGCTTTTGTATTCGGAGAAGGGGAGAAGAGGGGGACCCAACATCCCCTTGATCCATCGGACAGTGCCTGAGGCAACCTGCAGAGCCGTCCCAGCGTTTCGGCGCCCATAGAGGAAGGCAAGGGCTTGCCAGTGAGCCGGGAGGCGCAACAGCTGGCAGCTAGCGAGTTCTGGGTGCGCCGGAAGTGAGGCACTTCCAGAGAAGGGCCAAGCCTGGTAGGAGGGCCAAGGGCCTGGTAGCAGGGCGTAGGAGGGCCAAGGAATCCAAGGGAAGGCTGAACCTGAATGCACACAAAATGTTGTTTGCTGGAGAGTTGACTGTAGAAAAGTTAACACAAGTCCAATTTGAGTCCTCATCAGCGAATATGCACTACCAATGTCAATCTGTGCAGCTTCGTTGGTGCGGCGCCTTGACATGTTGGTCTTCTCTATCTGTCGGCTTCAGGCCCGATCGCCTCGCTGGGTGTGTTGGCTCAGTCGGATTAGTGGCAGTCGCATCTCAAAGTTGCTGTTTTCCACGCTGGTTTAAAGGAGCTAGGGGTAAAACAGCTTGAATCTATGAGCCATGACCCAACGGCGATCCCACACAGCCACCAAAGGGATCAAAACCACCAAAGGGATCAAAAGGCCGGCTTTGGCAACCTGCTCCAACATTCAGCTAGAGGGCCCAGGTGGACCGCGCAAAGCACACAATGGGAAAAGGTGACGGCGCTGACGCGACTGGTTCGGCCGGGCTTTGCTAATTGGTGTTTGTTCGTTGGGATCCTGATGAGCGTGTCATTTACGGCAAACGGGAAGCACAACGGGCACTGCCTGTTTCCCCGGTCCAGTTCTTTGGTCGGAGAGTTCCATGGCATTGGTTCATGCTTTGTCGCGTTTTACATGCCACATTTGGCATGTTAAGTGCTGCCAGCTGAGGTTGGGCTCTTGGGAGGGTCGTGCTGGCCTTGGCATTCGCGACTTTCGTTCTTGCTAAGCGTGCCTAGGGTGCTTCTGAGAACAGATGCGCTGGAAGAACAAAAGCACACCCAGATCCTTGAAGGCATCCTGTGCTGCAATTTCACATGTCGTTGGGTCAAAAGGGAATTTTTGAGGGGTTCTCAAACTCTACTCTCTCTTCGGGGGGGGGGGGGGCGGGTTCGCTACTTAAACCACGGTACATGGAGGATGTCACTTCATCCCCGCAGCCTGTGCTCACTGCCTGGCAGCCTGTGTCTTCACCCGCCATGCGGTTGGCACTGGCAGTTGGCTTGGCAGCTGGCCTGGCAGCAGGAGACACAAGGGGGGGTCAGCTGACAACTGCCTTGGGGTTCCCGGGTGCTCACAGGAACTGTTGAGATTTTTTAACATCCTTGAAAACAAGATGGCTTGCCCTTGCTTGAGACTGCACTCCCTGACGGGCGGTTCGGCTTGACTTTGGGCAGGCGAGAGGTGGCAAAGAGGGTAAGCATGGGTAAACTCAAGTGAGCGCCGATACCTCTGTCTAGGTCCCCCAGTAGTGCCCTTTTACCCTTTTTTGGGGGGAGGGTTCTCCCCTATTAAGATAGACTACAGAAAAAGTGGTATCCTTATTCTAGTTGTGCAAGGGGCAACCCAACCCCCGCCTGGTCACAAGGACCTAAGGCCCAAATCGCTTGCCAGGGCAGGTTCTCACCAACGTCAAGCATGTCCGCAACTGCGAGTGGGAGAAGCCGGATCGCACTGTGCTTGGCTTGCGCTTCATGGGTCCAGGTGATGCGATGGGGCTTAGAGAAAACCTCGATTTTTAGGGCCTGGGACCGGAGTAGTAGGCCAGCTTTCGGAATTTGGGGTTCGCATTCGGCTTGCGTCTGGGTGCCCTTCGTTTCAACATGTTTCAACAGTGCACGATGCCTTCACCGAGGTGAAGCAGGCCTTCGACGATGCTTTTCCAGGCCTTCGCGTGTGCGTGGGGGGTTGGAGTTGGCTCGTTGTGGCCATCTGAGGCTAGGGGTTCAGACAATTCAAACGCCTGAGCTGTCCCAAAGGTCACGTGAGGTTGCCATGGGGTGAAGAGATGGCGCGCCGCGCAGGCGGGTTTTGGAAGAACTTGACCTACTCGGAGAGCCCTCACCAGAAGCCCGTCACTGGCGAAGGTGGGGCCCTGGGACCTTGGCCACGAGCCTCGAAAACGGGATGATTCCTACAGCATTGGAGTGTTCTAGGTGCGGAATTTGCAAAAAAGAGACTCGTCCTGTCACTGCCTGAGTTGCTTAAGACGAGTTGACACTTGGCAGGGTGTGTATAGTAATTATAGTGTGCCCGCAAAATGTGGGCAAGCGTGTCTGAAGTGATGTTTGGGAGGGGGGGTGCATGCGAGGAACACATCTGCACCAGCCACAGCCTCTCAGTTCATCCAGGAAACAAGGCATGAGACACAGGGCACGTTGGCAGTTGATTTTGTTGAGACCGACGTGGGCACATGTCGCATCAATTAACCGGTTGGTGCAGGTGGAAGCGGCGAAATGTGCGAAGATATTGGAGAAGAAGAGTTGAACATCGTGTGAAAGCGCTAGGTAAAAAGGCTAAACAGAATTGCGAGGCGGATGGCAGTCCTGAATGGCACTCAACGCCTTGAATCCTGGTATCCACGAAGGTGAGAGTTGAGGGCTCTTGCCCTTCAATGCGCAGCTGAGGCGAAAGGCAAACAAAAATATGCCACCAGCAGACAAAGCGACCGGTCGCCTCCCCGTTTTCGACGGCAAGCCGATGCAACGATGCCCTCGCTCTCGGCTCGGCTGGTTGGAGGCCTGGTGAAGTGGGTGCAGGAGGAGTTGCTGGGAGGTCCCTCCCCCTTCGGCGGAGACTTCGTCCCGGTTCCTTGGGATGCCCCGCGGGTGCCGCCCAGCAGCAGAGGGGAGGAACGGGACGCGGGCGCGAGTGAGGAGGGGCTTCTCGAGAAGCCGCGATGGAAGGAGTGTCAATGGTTGGTTCTAGTGGGTTGGATCGCTCGGATCTTTAGACTTTGACTTGGTTGAACACACAACAGGTTGAACACTTTTTTTTGCAGAAAGATCAACAGCAACCAAAGCTTGTTTTACAGACTGCTTTCTTGGGATACTACCCACTTGGTCGACTTCTGGACCAAGAAGGCTCTGCGGGCAAGGTTTTTCCTCGAAACCTCATTCCGAGGTCTTGGCAGAACATGGCCGAGGACCAGCTGGAACCTTTGCAGCGGCCCGGCAGTGATCGATCTGCGTGGCAACAAGCAAAGAATCACATTGGATTCCCCCCGACCAGACAGCAACCTTCAGAGAAGCCCTTCTAACAGGTCAAGGACCAGCATGCCACAGGACATTGGACCTGGTTGGATCTCATTCCTGAAAAGAATCTTTCAATCGATTGAAACGCCCAATACGTCAACGTGCCTCACCTGAGCGTTTGCATGCCGGACGCCGACCGAGGTATATCGGCTATACCCGGCGCCAGGTTTGCTACATCGTCGCCAAGAGTCTGATAGGCGCGGATCGTTTCCCGAAGCTTGGACCCTCGTGGAGCGTTTTGACCCAAACTGCCTCTTGGCGCGTCGGCTGCGTCCGTGTTGAAGCCCATGGGTTGTTGAAACCTTCCAATATGAGGGAGAGGGGATTTGAACAGGACGCATTGCCTGACACCCAAGTGGGATCAACGTTTGAAGAGAGGCGAATGTCATTTCGGGCTTGTTAAAAAATCGTCCATCCCAGAGACGAAAGCCGCTTCTGGAGTTTGCTGCCCCGGCATATGAGAGGTCTCAATCCAAAACCTTGTGCCGGCGACAGTCGTGATTCTCGAGGCCTTGGTTTTGGCAGGGAATCGGTCTGGGAGGATCTACTGATTTCCCGTGATGCTGTTTGCTGTGCTTTGGCATTGGCCCCTTTGCCGGAGGCAGCGGCACACGGAGCTACCACAACGGGCTGAGCCTTGCCGAACTTAATGCATTGCCAAGGGCAAAGGGGCGACACTCCGTGCTTGAAAGCGGCAGCATGGCTATGGTGCCTTTGAGGTTCCCCCCCCCCCCGTGCAGGCTGACATAGGCTGCTTTGCATCGGCCTTCCAGCATGGCATTCCAACGGGTCGAGAAGGGCTCGGACGGGCTCCGGCTCGTACTTGTTGGAGTCCTGTTGACATTCAGGAAGCGATTCCTCGAAGCGCAAGGCTGGGCTCTCGGGCGGGACGGACTCGGGGAGTGGGTATCATCAAGAGCATCACGAAATCTGTACGGGGTAGTATGGGGTCTCAAAATTAGGGTGCCGAGTAAACTGAAGTTTCGGTTCGGTTCCCCTTCGAAGCAAACCAACAGGATGTTCCGAAACAAGTGATACCCCCAAACAGTGTGTAATGTGGACGTCCGTTGGCTGTGAGATTGCGAAAGGAGTTGGCAAGCTTGCCCTCGTTTTCACGGCTGTCCCTTTGCCCAGACATGAGACACCATGCAAGGATGGGAAGGTGGCACCATTTGAGAGAAGATTCCAGCAGAGGTCAGCATTGAACGGCGTTAAAGCGGAGAAAAAGGTAGGGAGGCAGGTTGCCAATCCTTGCTTGATCTCCAACACTCAGCATTCAGAGGGCCCCAGGTGGGTGGCGTTTGCAATCGCACGCAGGCGCGCTTGCCAAAATCAGAGTTCATGCAATCAACTGCCTTTGGTTTGCTGCACAATGGCTTGCTTGAGAGCCCATGGCAACCGCATTTTGTGCGGGCACTCACAATGACAGTTCTTGTTTTTGGACAGGTCAACTTTTCGGCGAATCCCGGCAACACTATCAAATTCCAACATGAATTTTGTGGGGGGCAGGGCTTGCTCCGCTTGGAGCCTTCGTCGCTTCCTAGTGCCAGCGCCCCTTTGAACGTGCTGGTTCTTTGCAAGGCTGTGATATGCTGTGATCATCATATCGCTTTCCCCTGTTGAATCTCGGGCGCCGCCCCCCCTTTAATAGTTGTAGTTTTTCCCCCGGGCATACTGTTACGAATAGGGTCCCAGGGGATTTCCACTACGGTCCTCGTCCAAACAGGGTCCCGCTCTGCCCGGCGCAAAAAAACATCAAACTGCAATCTGCCGGGAATTGCTCGAAGCACATTGTTGGATTGGTCAATTCAATTTTAAAAGGCGGGAATAAAAAATACAATTTGCAATTTGACTCGACTTTACAATTAGTGCTGAAAGTACCCCCTAATGGCTGCCAGAAGTTTCCCATTGGTTTCGTATTGGGTGAATTAGAAGTAAAGGGGGGGAGTCCTTTTTTGGACCTTGGCCTAAGCAGTCGTAATTCTCATCAGGGCCAGATTTACTGATGGGAAGGGATTAAGAGGTTTCCCGCTGTTTCGCCGCACTCCATGTTGCCTTCGGCACCACTTGCCTCTGGAGCTCGGCCAGGGTCAGGGGGCTGCAAACCGCGGAGCAGCGACTTCGGGCGATCCTTCTGGACGCTGCTGGCGGCCTGTTCCGTAGATCCCTCCCTGCAGGATGGAGGCCAGCGAGAAGAACGTCGATACACACCGGACAAGAAATCCTGATAAAGCTCGAATGGGAGGTCCACAAAAACAAAGGCGAAGTCCACAGAACAAATGTTTGGCAATTCTTCCTGTTGCTCATTTTTGACCGGAGTCGCAGTTCCCATTCAAGTTTGGAAGTGGGTGTTCAGTATTTTTACACCTCTACTGTGATTCCCTTGGTCTTTTGGTCGTCTCCGAGCCTGCTGGTAGTGGCGTTGGTAACCGGACACAAACTCAGATTTCCCGTGCCCTTGTTTGAAGCCAAACATGTCGGGGACCCTTTTTCGGTGAGATCTTGGCCCCGGCAGGCCCCATGCTGGTGGCCTCCAAAGGGTCTCTTCACGTGTCTTGGCGCCAGGGGGCCTTGTTGAAGCCTGCGGGGCCAAACCACGATGCTCGGGATGTGGGCATTTCACAAATCTGGGGTCCTGGTTCCCCACTTGAGCCTGTAAAGCTACAGCTAAGTGCGCAGAGTCCCTTCCATGACCAGAAGAGACCAGACCGCCCCGCTTTTGCTCGTGCTGTGGAGGGCCCTTTGTGGACTGAGGTCTACCAAAGGGCAGCTTGAGGCTAACCTGAGCGGCTGACAATATTTGTGCCACCATACTAAGCCAGGATGACACCCCCATTAGTGCATGCAAATAGAGTGGAGCAAGGCAGAGTGTTTCGTGCACCCGAAGAAAACCAGCTTTTTGAGGTTGACCCATCGAAAGTCCGCAGACACGCAAGCGGCTTGACAATTGGTAAACAAAGAGAAAGCACGAGTTTTGGAGGGTCGACGTGTGCTCGGTCGTGCCAATAGTCCTGTCTTGGAACGAGACCGCTCTGAGCCCGCTCCGAGATCGCGTTTGACAGGCATTGCGACTACCTCGCACAAAAACGAAACTCGTGCACAGGGCCACGTTTTCGGACGCGTCTATTCCCCAGCTCTCGCTTTGTTCAGCTTTTCGGAGCTTTTTCACACGCAGGTGCAAACATCCCGCGCAGGTGCATGCATTCTTCGGGAGCATTTTGTCTTAAACATTTTGCGCAGGTTCATGACTGCGTTCTGCGAGTAGCTCCTTCAAAACTTCCTTGACCCAAACAAGACGATTTCTTAAGAGGTTTGAAAAGGCAAGCTCTAGGCGCCCCTAACTCAGGCGCAGGTGACGACAATCTCCCCGAAAAACAACTGTGGTGGGTCTTAGGTTCACGGTGAATCGATGAGCACTTATGGGCGTGCTGTGATGCGTGCGCCACCAGGAGATGATCTGAGTAAGCGATGATCCGATGGGTCAGCAAATGCACCAACAACTTGCTGGTTCTCAGCAGGAATGATACTCATAAACACTCCCTTGTGGCTTCCTTTAAGGGAATCCCCTTCCGG